>JAPYZA010000130.1:0-37703 GCA_030522685.1 Eupelmus azureus | reverse complement strand
TATATATATATATATATATATATAAGTATATATATAATATATATAAGTATATATATATATATATATCGGTTATTAAAGTAATACTTAAAAATAGAACTTTATTTTAGTCAAATAATTTATTACGATATAAAATTATATCAAACAATTTAATAAGGTTTTGATAATATTGAACTTATTATACTAATTTAGATTATTCTTCTTCTTTTTGTTTCAGGTAAGTTTAGTCAACCATTGGGATAATAAAGGAAAAAAATTAATAATTCCTGATGCTGTGGTATGATTACAAAATGAAATTATTTTTCAATTTCAAATTCGTAATGAGAAAAAGAGTAATAAGTTAATAATTTATAAAAGTTTTTCTAAAATACATTAAATAGTTTTAAAAGCGATACTAATTCAGATTTAGATTGAAAAATAAAAGGAGTTTACATTCTGAATCCATTTATAGATTTAAAGAAAATTTTATCAAAGGAATTAAAGTTGAACTGTAACTTCTTAAGTCTTTTATAAAAATTTATACTCCGAAACATCTATAGAACTCGATAGTTTAATTATCAAGGCTATGAATTTTTAACGAATTATTAGTAAGTAAGTCTTTAGTCTTATTTCAAAGATTTTATTTTTCTTCAAAAGTTGAAATATACAATTATATTAAAACGTATTTTATTTATTTTAACCCCTCTGAATAGAACAAAAATTTAATTATCAACTATTTTTAAAAAATTTGAAGTATAATAACTTAAGACTCTCTTAACTCCATGATATGCAGTAAAAAGCATATAATTCCTACGATTCGGGCAAGTTAAAATCTATGTTTTTTCTTTAGTGACTTACTAATTATAAGCTTGGCTAGCCCAGTATTTATTTAAGCACCCATTAATCTATCAGCCGCTTATCCTGAAGATATTAGCTTAGTTTATCTTTGACTGTTGCAGAGTTGGCTATGTATTATTCGTTTTTTCTTTCTTAGTTTTGTTAACTCTTTTGGTGATTTTTGTATTTTCGATAAAATATTTTGTTTATTCCGTGTATTATTATTATACAATTACTTTATTGTAGCGCCTTCTGACTTGAAGAAGATTAATGAGAAAACAGAAACAATTTTAATGATTGTTTGATTGGTGTATTTATACATCGAACGTGCCACGTTTAATAGTTCATATACTTATCTAAAAACTGCTTATGTATACCCAGGTAAATTTATCATTTATCTTATCATTCTGCAGATCATAAGCGGCTACTCAATTACTAAGTTTTAGAGATTAGAATAGAATATTTATAGATTCAATAAATCAAGAAATTTTGAAAGCCGCTTTTAACATTTTCACGTCTATTCCATACTAATGAAATTCCTTTACGCATTTTTAGATTCATCATAAACTCGCGAGCAAGACCACCACTAACTAAAAAAAAAAAAAAAAAAACATCAAAGCAAACTCCACCTCAACTAGAAACTAATCTTAATCTTGCTTCTCTCTTCTTAAACACTACAAATTGAATCTTCTTTTATCCACATACGTGAAATTCGTTGAGGCTCAGACATTCACACTCGCTCACATACATACATGCGCGCGCTACAGCATCAATGGCATTAAAAAGGGCGGAAAAGTTGGCGCGGTAAAATGGTCGCGATTTCTTTGACCGTGTGGGCAAAAGCCGTTTATTAGACACAGAGTAAGCGAGAGAAAGAGACGAGAAGAGAGAGAGAGAGAGAGAGAGAGAGAGAGAGAGAGAGAGAGAGAGAGAAAGAGTGAGAGAGCGAGGCCAAAGAAAAGGTACACGCACAAAGCCGGATGGACGGAGCGAAAAAAGAGAGCAAAAGCGAGTTTTCCCCGGTCAAGCCCTCGAGGTGACGTTCCTTCAAAAGAGTGCAGGCGCGCGCCAGCCCGGCCTATGCTACTACCACACGTGTGCGCGCTTGCTCACTCGCTCGTTCGCCCGGAGGGGCTTTCAAGCTACTTTCATTACTTTTTATCGTCACTCGCTTTAAGAGAGCCGGCTCGCGCTCGCACGCCTCGTCCACACTTTTTAATTTCGTACGCCGGCGGACGCGTGTGCAGTGTGTACTGCCTGAATCGCATTTACGTATGCGTAATACCGTGAGCATGAGAGATGTGAAAGAAAGAAAGAGTGAATATATTAGGTTTGTCAGTTTCGCTGGAATACAAGCGAATGCAAGCTACCGTTTGCTTTCTTTTTTGGACGCGCTTTGTGCACTTTGCTCATATCAGTCTAAATATAGTATAAATAGGGTAAATATTGTGAAAAATTGTCAAAGTTCTTTTCGAATTTTAATAATTTCAATAGTGATACTTTAAAAAATTTATGGCTTTATTATTGAATACATAAAATTTTCTATAATATTAAAAAATGGAGCAGTCCGAAAAGTCAGTCGATTAACAATAACACTGACTTTTTCGCGATCGTTTTGTAGTCTTGCCGAGCGGACGGGAAACTGTAAGAAAATTCATAGGGGGATGGGAAACGGTGCGCGGTCGAATAGATTTCAAATATGCAGAAATTGTTCTTCTCCCGATAGAGTGGAGGCAGCTGTGCCTCCTGCTCCTCCTACTCCTCGAGACGTGTCGCGCGCTCGAGTATTAAAAAATGAATGCCCGTGAAATATAGGCGCGCGCCGGCCTTCCTTTACGAGCAGACTACGCGCCGACGACGGAAAAAGCCGATAGAAAACGCTTTCTCGCTCGACTATCCTCGCTCCTTTTTTTTAGTCAAGTAACTTTTATCATGCTTTAGAAACGATTATAAAAAATTTTCTGCGCTTCGGTTTAATTCCTTTGTGTTTTGGCTGAGATATGTTTACGAGATTCGTTGCATGTGAATTTTGGACCATATTTTGACTATTCAAGAAATTCATGAACGGCAAAATTTTTCAAGTTCTTTAAAAATTTCTAAAATATTTTTAAAATTAAAAGTTTTTCACTATATGAATCTTAAGTTTACGCTCATGTACTTACCGAAAAAGGCACGAGTTGAAAGAATGCAGAAAACTAGCAAGAAGAAAAGTAACAAGAAACCGTATGCATGGGAAAATCTTGCGTAATCAGCAAAAATAGAGCGAAATTTACAAAATTAAGAAACAACAGGCTATGTATCACTTAATAAAAAGTGTGCGCTTGCATTCGGAAAAAGCAAAATCATTATCTAAATAAAGAGTTGGCGAAGCGTCTCTTTCCAAAAATAATTCGCATTTATAATTTTGAAAAAAATATACCGAGCGAGATCGTACGCAGCTTTTGCGCGCGCATGCATAAGATAGACCATTCTCAAGTTTTTGGTCAGCTAACACGGAGGTGGCACTGACATTTTTAATATACCTGCACTTTGTGTGCGTGTGTATCAGCGCGCGTATATGTAAATGCGTGTGTATGTGCCTGTATGGGAGCCTTTAGAACTGGGTCAATTAAATTGCTTCTTCTTCCAGCTGCGGAGTCTGGCAGCGGTGCTTAAATGCACGCTTCTTATACTTCTGATTTTTGGTCTGCTTTTTCCAGTTGTTACTCGTAGTTTATTGTTGAGTAAACTTGCAGTTAAATTACGAAAGAAATCAAAAGATAGGAGCGTTAGCACATTCAAAACATCTGAGTTATTTAGTTATTAATACATTAAAACGCCAAGTGTATCTAATGCATTCATTTAATTATAACATTTTTATATATTTATTAAATCATTAATCTTATTGTAGAATTTTATAAATTTTTATTTCGGCTGCAAATATACTTACTAAAATGTTTGTAAGAGTATACTAATATTATTTATGAAAGCAAATTTATATTTAAAACCAGTATTCTTCTTTTGTTTGTGAATAAAGTCAATAATATACAAAGTAATGATATACATTTGAGCAGTTACATTTCCTCACATTCAAATAATAATCTATAAATTTCATTGTACTAGAATGTTATACAATCTGATTTCGTGCTTGAAATTCTAAACTAGAGAATTCACATCTATATATCCAAACAATAGAACCCCCTAAATAATTACCTGCTTGAGTTTCAGTTGGTTGTATTTAATATTAATTTCATCTCTTTCGTGATTTTATATTTAGGTATTCTAAAACTGTCAAAATATCATTGTCACAGCTTTACGATAGAAAAAACTTTATAAGAAATATAATAAATAAAATTTAAAGCCATTTATTCAAGTATGTCCTGGTAGAGTTATACATATACTTTGTCATTTCTAGATAAATTTATTTATATTTAATGAAATTATCAAAAATACTAATCAATAAATTCGTGTTGATTAAATTAATACTATAAACTAATAAAAGTATATTAATAAAAATGCTAAACATTTTAGTTTGTAAAAATGTTATTGCAGATGCTGAATACACAGCAGTTTCAAGCCATATATACGTCTACAAACGTAATAATGTGAAACAATATATCATGGATTTAGCGTGAGTAAATCGAGTCCTCCTATAATTTGAATTACGCTCATAAAGAGCAATTAATGTTTTAAAATTATTCATTGCCGACGCGGTAAATTGCCTTTTCAAATTGCTCATTACAAATGTAGCTGATCAATGATTCATTAAAGAGAGCATGATTCGAAGCAACGGTTCCGTGATTTTGCCAGGGAAAATTCGTAAATATCGGTTTTTCGGTTCGCTACCTTTTGGATTTTGAGGTAGAAATTTATACGCGCAAATCCAGTGTTTTCGCCATTTTGTATCAGGCGGCTTTGCATGCGTGTATGTAAAATTCGAAATCGCTCGATAGTGCATTACATAAACTGCGGCGTAGCGTTCGCACGTGCGCAACTGTCGATTTCTGTGAAACTAGTGAACCAAAAAGCTTTCTAGTACCATTGTTTTTGCGTGATAATGTATTTAAAAAACCAAAGATGGCAGGGTTTTGACTGTAAATTTTAAGTTCTGGTGCTTCTAAGAACGTTGAGTCGTAATAGTTGAATTTACTAGTAATTCAAATACGTTATTTATATTATTTTCTAGCTATCAACCTATTAATTCTGATAAAGTGCTGCATTAAAATATGAATTGATTAGAACAATATTTCTATTTTCATAGTTTTTTAACATTGAAACATTATGAGTTTTTTAATTTATATTATTTTAGTTATCTGATTGGCTAGGATGATGCATTTAATTTTTTGTTTCTTTTTGTTAACAAATTGAATCCTAGATATAACTTAAAGTATAAATTGTTTTAAACTTGTTTCTCATTTGATTATTATATTTAAAAATATTATTATTGTAAAAGAAAACTTTGAAATGCCATTTTGTTATCCAAATAAACTTTATTAAGTTTTTCTAGTCATGCAATACTTACAAGTACAGTGAGTGAATGGAAATCATTAAATATAATAATTTTATAACTTAACCATACGATTTCGAATAATTATTTGCAATTTTTTCCAAATTAATTCAATTGCAAAAGCTAAAAACGACATTGAATATCCCGCTAAAAGGAGATAAGTTATTATCATGAGAAATTCTGTAATTTTATCCAACTTTATTATCCAACTTTACTTTATTTATTATAGAATTATAAAAATACATTATAATATATATTAGAAATTAATGGTAGAAATTAATATATTAAAAATATTTCTTTTTGCTTTTTTTGAGTTATAGGGAACTTAGTATAGGATTTTGTGAAAATATTGAATTAGTGTTATAATTATATATTTTCAACTTCGAAAATACCAAAATAGAAAAAATTTAGACTCATGGAAACTGTGCAGTTTTCCAGCTTCGACTTTTCACTACAGCTCCTTATCGCGCAGGTGAGCTGCATAAAGCGCTTAGCACGCGGTGGAGGTAGTTCTCGAGGTGTGCTATGCTGATGCCACGCGCGTGGCCGGCCCCGATCGATTCGAGCTCGTGCCGGTCCAAGACGTCTGTCGCCACCTGGCGATCGCACGTTGAAACGAGCCAAAGCCTCCTGAGTTTCGCGCGTTTTTTTTTCGACTAATTTTTTTAATTTTACAAAGTTGTATCTTTTATATAAAAAATTGATGAAATAAATTAATTAGAAATGCAACTTTGATTGAGGAATTGTTTGGTTTGTAGTGATTTGTATCATTTTTATTCTGTTTAGAATTATAATTTGGATTAATTAAAAAATTTTAAATTATATAATAAAGTATACAATTATGAGTTTAGATAGCCGTTGTTTACACTAATTCCTCTATAACCATCCTTCAATCACACTATGGTAAAAACCAATGTCCGACCGAATCCGTCTTTATCTACTTGCGCCCTTATCATGGCGCACTTTACGCTCTCTCCCGTTATCCTAGCTAGGAGCGTCGCCCTAGAGTTTCATGGTGCTTCCGACCGATGGCGCCAGGCTCGCGCGCTGGTCCAGCGCTCGGGAGATGCTGCCGGCTAGTGTCGGAATCTCCTCGAGGCTTTTAGCGAGCGTCAGTGCGCGAGCGAACCGTTTTACCCGCTGTCGAGTTGTACTACTGCGTCGAAGAGATCGATATTTTCTATGGGTTTTGCATATTTTTATATGGTTTCTTTTTCAAAAATTCTTAGTTGTAAAAACATTTTCTTACAAAAAGATAGTTCTGAAAAATTTGATGAACGGTTTGGTTTTTCTGTTATTAAAAAGACCGCATTAGATTCTTTTATGTTATTTTTTAAAATAATGTAATATTGATTGGAAATATCACCTATTCTCCTTTTAAAAAACGATGTTTACTACGTTTGTTTCTTTTTAAGTAGATAGAAATTAAAAATAACAATTCATTTGAAAATTGATGATTCAAATAAAGATTAAATAAAAATTTAAAAGAATGTAAGAAAAGAATTATTTCAAATTTTCTTATATTACAGCTAGAGAACACTTCAAAAAATCACAATTAAAAATAGTTTATTAGTAATCATGATAGCTAAGTGATTAAAGAAAAATGAAGAGTTATGAGATATACAGTTTTAGAAAAAAAACTAGTGCACACTTAGAGAGCGCTTGAAAACTCGATCATCGCGAAAGAGGAGAGAAAAACGATTTTTTGGTCAGCTACCTATGCGATATGTTAGCTCTATGCTAAATCGTGAAAAGGGGGCGTTACAATACACGTCGGAATCGTCGGCAAGATAATAAACAAAAGTGGTTCGCGGAGATCAAAAGAGTCATTCTTTTCCTAAATTCTAAGCGAACAAGTAATTCAATTAACTATCTAAATTTATTATTAGTTCTGCAAGAAAAGTATTTAATAAAATATTTTTCAGATTTTTTGTTTTCTTTACTTCCGTCATTCATTGTTTCCGTAAGCTATCTCATTTTTTATACGAATTTGTATAAAATTATGACAGTGTTTGATAAAATCCAAAATATACTATCATGATCTCTACATACAGGTAAACGTTTTCTTCTGTAGCTATTATTAATATGATTACTATGGTCTACTGTAATAAAATTCTATTGTAATTTTTTACTCGTTTAAATAAATAAAATGATTAAACTAAAATAAATAAATACTAAGAAAGTTCACAATAACGGCTTATCATATTGTGAACTTTATAGAATCACTATCCTTTTTTTATGCAGTTTGTCAAAAGTAATTTTATTTTTAAGTAATGAAAAAGTTGCCTAACATAGAGGAAAATTCATTACGATTTCTTTATTTTATTTTAGGATTTTCATTGTACATTATATATTTAAAATAATAACTTGTACATAATATTATTTAATAAAAATTGAATACGATTAAATGTTTAAATGTTTAAACTATATTAGTTAAATGTACACTATATAGACCTTAACATTTGTATGTTTTTCTTTTATATTATTAAAAATAATAAAAAAATTATTTAAAAAAATAACAAGTAAAATTTTGCAACAACTTATTTGTTTATTAATAAATACATAAAAAAATATCGACAGTAAAATGAATGTAACATTATATGAAAGAGTCACGTATTTTCATTTATTACCTATGTCGTTGCATAAAACTTCGAAAAAATGCGAGAAAATGAATTACTGTCTGTTTTATGAAGTAACATATATCAATGCTGTCCTGAAGTAGACGTTGCGTAAATATCACATTTTAATGTGCAAATGTGGCAAGAACGGTTTTACGCGATATAGATACGAAGAGCATAATTTAAATCTTTTTATTTATTTGCTCTAAAATCAATACATTGAACATACGTTTTGTTATATAATAGTATATTGCAATTATTCTAAAAATTTATTAAACGAATTTCTCTTAAGAAAATTGTGGATACGTACATTTTATAATAAAATCAATGATTTTATTTTCAATTAATTTTAAAATTTTAAAAGTAGAACCTATCGATTGCCACTAACTAGAAAAACTTAAACTAAAAATTCTGTGAGATTAACCATATTACAATAGCCTTTTAAACTACAAAAATCTTTTTTCTGAAAAAAGAAATGCTATGATTTTACGGATTAGCTCAATCATGTGCTAATTAAACAGGTTTATCAACAAAATTTGTATACCAATTGTTTTCATTTTTACAAAAATTTCAATTTCAAAGAATTTGCATTTTGATATTTTAGTTTTTTTATATAGTAATTTTTTTATCTCTCCATAGAAAACAAGTTTTTTTCTCTTATTCAACTCAAAAAGCTTTATGTTCAAATTTTCGTCGTGATAAACGGTAGATTTTCTCTTTAAAATTTTATAATATCCTGATAAACAATAGTCTTGTTTATAATTTAATTTAATTTCTAATATTGAATATCATTAACTATAATCTAATAAAATTTAAAAAATGAAACTTTATAAGATAGCAAATTATTTAAATTAAGTCGTCATTATTCTCATTGTGTTTTTGAATTTACTTGAAATGCTTTAGAAAGTACATACCCCTTAAATCGTTGATGTACATAGAAAAAGGCAGAGTCGAACTAGTAAACAAAGAGAGAAATAAAGTGAGTGAGTGTGACAAAGAGAGGGGGGGGGGGGTCTGCGAATAGAAGCTGCGAGGGTGTCCTGATATTGTGATTAAATTGGACGACGCAGGTACACACAAGTGGAGCTCGTACAGAGCAAGAGTGCGGCAATGCACAAAGTGCAGGAAAGAGTGAAATCGCAATTAATTACGTCGAGACCTGTGCTGCTCGTCTCTGAGAGGATGGACCACCCACCCTCACGACTCGATCCAATATGTGGTCATGATGTGCGTGTGCTTGACCAGGCGGTAATGCACTTTGACGTCGATGAACGGGGATTATTGACCGGATGGTCGAGGAATTTGGACGCTCGTCATTGACGCCCTTATAAAGGATGTAATTTTGCAACGTTGAAGAGCGAGCTTTTTCGAAAGGCTTTTTCATTAAACGCTCGCGGAGTGACGAGACACGATGTACCCTGAAATTGATGAATTTCATTGGATGTGGGTTGTAGAAGAGAATTCCGAAAAGGGTGTGATAAATTAAATATCTTGTCAATAGTTGGAATTGCAAAAGGCTGAAGATTGTAAATTACAAGACGATCATTAACAGCTTGTAGTAAATATATTAAATCTATTTCCGTTAATTTTTTTTTTATTTTTTATATTTAGTATTACAAATAAAAAGTAAAACGAAACCAATACAAAATTAATGTTTACTTATCTGTTAAAGCAGATATTCAAATGATCACTTTTTTAAATGTAAAAATAAAAGTTATACGCTTAGTCTTTGACTATTTGAGTATTAGCAAGCATTCAGAGACACACATTGAGCCACATGCACACGGAACAGGATCTCACGTAATAGCTGGCGGTGATTCGCTTGCCCAGTCACCGTGCCATCCGGATCCTATCTGCAGCCGTACATTCACTACTCCGAGCACTCAAAGCCCACTAGTCGACTCCAATTCTGTCTGAAATCTGCTTATGCTTGCGCGCCGAATCCACGATCAGAAAGAGAGAGAGAGAGAGAGAGAGAGAGAGAGAGAAAGCAAGAAAGAGAGGGAGAGAGCTGGACCCTGAGGGAGATCGGGAAAATGATGGAGAAATGGATTGCGGCAAATGGATGGGAGGTAGGAGAAAATAAAAAGTACGGGGAAGAATCGAGAATGTAATAATGTTCATGTCACTGTAGAGAAGGAATATGAATAAATGCGAGAGAGTAATTGTTGTTTTTTGTTCGTAAATTATTGAAGTTGAAAAAACATAACACTGTCAGTTCATGATATTTTAACTTGCATTTTACAAATCGGATGTGTACTTGCAGTGACGTGATTTTATACATTACTATATCAGCTGTAGTTTACACAAATGTCAATTTAATTCCATTTTTACCTGTGAGAAACGAATCTTTATAAGAGTTACATCAAGCAAAGAAAGCAATATTTCTTTAACAAATAAGAAATTCTTTGAAAAACAGTAATAGCTAAGCAAAAAAGTTTTTACCAAATTTCGCGAAACCTCGAATACCGGCGACCATGTGCGAGCGTACATCAGCCAAACTAAACTCTCAAGTGAGAAACATCGAAAGAGACGAACGCGCCCCAAGACGTGCATGGCAGAAGCCGCAAGCGAGAAGCTCCCTGATCGAATCACGTAGGGTTCTCAATCTCCCGAAGATGGCAGCCTCGTTTACGTCTTGGCGTACACCAAACTCCGGGGGCAAAACGAAAGCAGGCTCGCGCAGTGCGCGACTGCGCTTCTGCTATCTCTCGCTTTGACGGGAGAGCCTTCGTGCAGCTTCGATCCAATCCTGCGCCTGTCTTTTTGCATTCGCGGGCTACTGTTTCCGAACAAAAAAGTAGGCTTTTTCGCGTTTCGGCAAATTTCTAGCAATGATTAGAGTGAGAGGGTTGTCTGGTAAAATTTGAAAGGTTGAAAAAGAAAAATGCTTTACGTTTATTGAATTTTATTGACCGAAAGAGAAATTTATCTATGTTAACCTAATTAAAAAAGGCCGTTTTTATCATTTTTTAATTTTTAAAAATACAAATAATATAAACTTACCCTCATTATTTTCTTTAACAGAACTTGTACAGAATAATGATTTACATATAATTATACTGGGATTCTTATGATCTATCCTCTATGATCGTAGTTATGTGCAAAACAAGTTAATCTACTTATACTTGCTAAAATTTTACGAATATAATATAAAGTTTACAATTGGTCACTTTTTATCATATTATTTTATAAAATATCACATATCATTTTATTTTATTTTCTCCTTTTTCGATTACTGCAAAGCAAAGCGATATAGACGCATATTCACTAAACATTACAAAAAAATGTAGCCGTGATATACAATTGATATTTATATATTAACGGTGAGTTAAAGAGAGCAATACAGCATATGTTTATAATAATTATTTTACATAAATATTTCGATTAAGTTATTAAAATTTGTAAATTTTAAAAAATTTTATCGTCGGTATTTTTTTTTTATAAATAATTACCATGTTGCATATTAAAAATAAATTTAGAATTATGATAATAAATATTACTATACCTATATTAAATGAAATTAGATATTAGTTTTAAATAATATATATTTAACTTAATCATACCGTAATTCACATAAAATGAAATATACGTAAAAATTGTAAACAATGAATTCTGAGATTGTTATGTCAAATGAATAAGTTCTTAGTTTTTTTAAGGGTTTATTCATTGCAACGTGAGTTTTGTTTACTCTGAATTTCTACATGATTATAGAAATATTTAAAACTTGATTTAACGATAAAAATGATCAGTCATACAGTTTTAGATCTTCTTTGTCATATTGCTGCAATTTCATAATTTTTTATCACTTTCTTCATGTCCTGTGCGCGGGATTCTCTATTTTCTTCTGCTCGTGCACTTTGCGTTTTCGCGCTCAGCTGGAGTCAGCCAGAATCTCTTTCAGTGCATGGACGCTTTGAGTGGGTAAGAGTGAGAGAGAGAGAGAGAGAGAGAGAGAGAGAGAGAGAGAGAGAGAGAGCGAGAGAGAGAGAGAGCGCAGTGGAGGCCTTGCATCCACGCGTTTCCATAGCGATAGGCAAATGGAATCCGTATACTGGCGAGATGCCGTTGCCATGGCAATTTCCAGTTTGCTTTCACGCCTGGGCTTCACTATCTCTATCTTTCTCTTTTTCTGGCTTTCTCTCTTTTTTCTACTCACTTCCTCAATCAGTCTTGATATCACGCATTTATTCTCTTTGGCTTTAGGTTCGTTAAAGTATTCTTAATGTAAGAAGATATAGACAATTCGAAGATTTTTATTTTAAATATAATTAATTTTTTAATTATAAAATTTATTATTAGAATCAAAAAAGAAATCTTTTCGCCAAGGTAACTTTGGTTTAGTTATATAATTATTAATTTGCACATAATTCTTCGATGAATAAAATTGGGTTTTTTCATATATTCTTTACCATTAATATAGAAAAAGAAATTTTTATTTTTCAACTGAATATTAGTAAATTTCTTTTGTAAAACATTTGTTATAAAATAGTACACAAATTGCATGTTACGTAACTAAAGATATTTGACATATAGTTATTAAAATGTAATTATGAAAATAATATTCCTTCTACAAATAATAGAGAATGCAAATAAATCATGATATAAAAATAGCAATATATCTATGTAAAAAAGTAACATATTTGTTAAAATGGTCGAAAATTGTATAATACAAGCAATACAACTGCATTATTTGAGAAAGAAATAATGAATAGCGAAAGAGGTAGACAGACAGATATAGAAAGAGAGGGAAAAAACGAGAGAGAGAGAGAGAGAGAGAGAGAGAGAGAGAGAATTCAAAATGCGCTAATAAAATTTATTATTGCTGTCTTTTGACTTTTCTTTTTCATTTTATCTCTTTGTTTCACTTTCTCTTAACTATCAGTTCCGTAATAATTACATTTAATTGCAATAAATTATTTGATTTCAAATTAATGTCTGCCTAGTAACAGCAATTTGATCGAATTTGACTGTATTTTCTTTACTCAGTGCAATAATTTCGAAATGACCAAAGGAATTTTTTTTAATTCGTCGTATATATTATGTTATTACCATGATTGATAATTAAGTGTCTCTATCAAATAAAACAAATAATTTGTATGTAATTTTATGTATAATAAAATTTAAAATAAAATATGTAAAAAGTCTAAACCACACTCTAATCCACCCTTAATCTACTTTTAGTAATCAATTATGAGCACATTTATAAACTCTTATTCGACCGAAAACTCGGGAGACGAATAGAAACGACCTTGATTTTCCTGGCATTAGAAAGCTCAAACAACCTTCCGCAAATCCGCAACTCGTAAGCTCATTACATAGCCGCGAGTACGCCAGCTAACGCGCGCGAATTTCAACTTCCAGCGCGCCAACGCGCACGATTCGTCCTTTTCGGCCTTCCCTCCCATAGAGAGCCTAGACGACTCCGTGAAATGCGCGCAGCTGAGCAGAAGTTGCCACTGTCGCATCACGTGCGTGCGTATGGGAGACAAACCGATTGTTTAATTCCCTGAATTCATCGAGGTGAAAATTTGTGCGCATATATCTACCTGTCGGAGCGCTTCTCTGTGAAAATATTCATACGTCGATACATTGGTTATAAGCAAGTGAAAAGTTCGGAACAAGGATCAGTGATATTCATTATGCTTTTTACTCTGTAAGGCTGATTTAAAAATTTATTTCTTTGTAAATGATTTGTTAACGTTTAACGTGAAAAAAATATAATTTTTTTTTTATTTTATATGTGAATGAATAAAAATTAGCAATGCCAATGTTGCGTCTACTTTTTATGCAAACTCTTTCAAATAAATTTTTAATAAATATATTCATAAATCTTCATGTATAAATTATTTTGTCTAACTGAACAATCTCATTGAATATTATATAATTAATGAACTATCGAAACAAAATTAAGTACATATATATTTAGTGTAGCATATTATTCAGTCGTTCTATATCTGAATAAAAAAATCTTAATTTTAATTTTCGTTAGACTCACTTCTGACTCTGTACACATATGCGCTCGAGTAGCAGTGCACGTTCGAGCAGGTGCGTACGTGGCAACACGTAGTTTCGAGAGCAACGGCGCGCAGTGAGAGAGAGAGAGAAACGAGAGCGAGGCTGGAAGCGGCTGCAGGTACGGAGAGAGAAACATGACACAGGGAGACAGCCAATTAGAAGTTGGACTCAGAGAATTAGTCATCGTTCTCTCTCGCTCGCTCTCCCGACGCGATGCGATTACATCCCGGTGACGCCGCTAATTGTCAATTACAGATGTCTCGAATCCGGATCGTCTTTGTCTCTCGCAAGCGCAGCACCAAAGCTGATCGCCGCCTCCGCGTGCGCGGAGTTTAGCGGCGCGCACAGGGGGATAAGTCGAACACGGGGTTAAGCCGATTTTGACGACGGGCCGCGCAAGGGGTTATCGAGCTTCCGATTCACGGATTAGCTAACCCAGCATGCTGGAAGTATTACCGCTGCGTGGAAAAGTAGAGGACACAACTGTTGAGGTGTCTGTCTCGTGAGCCCGTTCCTAAAGTGTTAACTTTTTATGATACTTAGAGCTAAAAGTTGTGGGATAACTGGAGTTTGGATAACGATTAAATTGCTCTTTTGTAATTTGTTATTGAATCGATATTTTTATTTCTTTGTTTTTTTTTATAGGTACAATAATACGAGATTTAGTAACATCCTATAATATTAAAGTGTCAATGGTTATCATAAACTTGATTACTAGTAGTAAATGAAAAATGATGCTGTGTAAACATTTGAGTAGTTATTTATCAATTATTATTAAATAATTAAGTCCATACAGTCACATTTACTATTCAAAGATATTTCCTAAAAAATTGAAAATACATATATTAAATCTATAAAAAAATTAATAGTTTTTGTTTCATATTGTATTAAGTTTTTTACTTACATTTACCAAACTGAGCGTTACAGTTTGCTATACATTCAGATTGATTTGGTTTCTCCAAGGCTACAAAAATATGAATTTTTAACTTAAATATATGATCTCTGTTTTGAAGATTTAATAATTGAAATAATAAAAATTCAAGAATCAATACAATTTTAATTTTTTCACAAGAAAAATAGAAATATTTTTAAAAATCGAAGTCAAAATATATAAAAATGTAACCGTAAATAGAAAATAGTAGACAACATTGTATCAAATCGGACATAAGCTATACGATCAAAAATTATAGTAACTTTTTATTTTATTTTCAATTAATTGATAAATCGTTACTGACTGATAATATTAATTTTTTCAAAAATCTTTATTTTTTTTATCTTTACAAAATCTTAAACGTAGTAAATATCTTACTTGTGCATCCTCTTAAACATATGTTTTTCGCGTTTCCGCCAGTAGCTATATCAAATGCTTTAAAAATAAAAACACAAAATTTTATAAATTAAATGTATTTTTTTTTTTAAATTATATCTTATATCACATAAATACCTGTAGCTAATGAACTGACGTAAACAAGAAATAACATAGCAAAAAGAATTACTTTCATATTGCTGGTATTAATAGATTCAAGAGTGAAACAATGTCTAAAATTTTAAACGTATAACTAGCTGTTCTTTAGAAGCATTCGTTTTTATACTTACCTCGTGATAACCTTGAAATTAATTCGTGTGCATGATCTTATTTAATATGACATTCGGTTTTATAGATAAAGACAGTAATGGTGTGTAATAAAATTACTTTTATTGTATGCTTACACTTCTTTTATCATTTAAAAATATTTATCACATTTTGCATAGATGTATTGTAAGGTAAAACAAAAGAATTTTCTAGTCATGTATATCTGAATTTTAATTGAATGAGATTTCAAATTATAAAGGTAAATTAAAACGTTGACATTCTTTATATTAATTTGAATTTATTCCCAAAATTACAAGGTACATTAAAAAAATAAAGAGCATTTTCAAGTACTCTATCATTGTTGAACTACAATGGTATTTAAGATTCTTTCTTAGCGGTTTCTGTTTGTAAATAAGATATGAGTTTTTTTACGTAAAAAAATTATTGTTCACTATACTCAATCAAAAATACAATAAGAAATGCAGTCTAAAGTACAAAAAAGCGTACACAATGATGTGATACAAATAAAAACAAATAATATTTATATAAAGAACATCGGGGTATTCCGAAATAGTGTAATCTCAAAACTCATGTAAAAATACAACAAGTGCTAAAGATATTTAAAAAGAATAAATATTATATTCTAATAAAAAGAGACGGTTAAATCAGTTGCATCAATATGTGCTGCATATAAAAGCTGAATTAACATAATATGTTGAATAAAAAGTATATTATATGCTAAATAAGAGAAACTAATCATATTTGCTGAAAGTTAAAACTGCAACAATTAATGAATTAAAATAAAAAACGGTAACAACATTTAATCGATAATTCAGTGAGACTCAAAATCTGTTAACAGAGTACACGAGTATTTTTAACTATGCAGTGAAAACAGGGAACATATGTTTTACATTTTTCTTATCTTGAAGATCTACTTAGTTTTATAAAAACACATTCCTACTAAATTATTTAAATTTTCTTATAAAACCATGTCGAGGTGATAAGATGTGCCATCACTTTTTTAATGAAAAGAAAGGGAAGTCTGCCTAAATGGTTTTTTTGTATTTAAATTGATCAACATAATAGCGTTATCAAATTAAAATTCCTTTATTGATTTCACACACTGTTTTTATCACTTGCAAACATTTATCTACTCTAAATATAAACGTATTGACGACAAAGTAAATAATTTCCGTGTAGTTCCACGTGTATCCGATTACTAATCATAGTATATTTATTATTTTATATTTTTATGTTTTTTAAGTCTTGAAATACATATGAGCAAATATGAAATTCATAGAAAGTTATAATTAAAAGAGAATGCTACATAAGAATAATAAAATCTTATGGAGTTAGTAAGTAAGAATTTATTATAGTTGTGTAAATATAAATATTGCTATGACCTGCCTATCAATATAATTATAAAACACGGTTAATACATATAAAATTGAATGCACTGATCCTTTACCTGAGTGTTTTATTTTATTTTTGCATTTCCTTTACTCTAACTTCTATCTACATTTTTATGATGTTAGAAAAATCTTCTTTAACAACATATTATTCAACTATGGCCTTTGAGATTAATACCACTACCAGATGGTTGGCATAATGTTTTACAAATCATTTTTATTCCAATTTATAATCATTCTATTATTTTCTCTTAAGATATATTTTCTTCAATTCTTTTGAAAAAAGTACAACAATATATAGAAAATTGTATTGTATGTATACGTACAGTGAAAGTGTAATCATAGACTAAATTAATAATATAATTAACTTATTTATATTTCAATTGTACGTATACAGATGCATTAAAATTGTACTATACAATAAATCACATTTTTCAAAATAATTAATGTAATAAAAATAGTATGATAAAATGTTATGAAAATTCTTTTTGTATGTTCAAATGATGTCACGCGTATATAAAAAATTACTTCATTACCACTCTTCAAACATATAAAGTATATTCAGAAATGTATATTACACGAGTGGTTAGAATCCAAAAGCCATAAACTTTTCCAGTAAGAGGCTTATTCTCATTATTGGCTGACTAAATTCAATCAAACAGAACCTGTTCTATCAAACTAATCCTCAAAGGTTGAATTGAATGATAATTTCAAATTTTAGAGAATTTGTGAATAGCTTTTAAACTACATTATCAAATGTAAATAATCTTTAGTTTAAAGTTTTTCTTTAAAGCGGATAAAGTATATTGTGTAACAAGAGTGTAAAGTAGATTTTTTTAGCACATTAGTACTTGTTTTGTGCATACCGTATTGTTTGAAACTCATACATTGATTTCCATATTTGTTATTAACCGAAATGAGAATCATGATCATTCTTCAATATCGCAACCGGTGTTCTATTATATTTAAATGTGTGTTTTAGTTATTTATGAGTGTTATGACAGTTTAAGAATAAAAAACAGTTTTACTCTTATATGTGCTAATTTCTATTTTGCTCATTTTTGCGTTTTTTTCGGTCGCCCGTGTTTTCTTTTTTGCTCCCAACTATTTAAAAATGGCAATTTTAGACTTGCTTACCACACACTGAAAAAATACAAAAATTGAACTTGGATTATGAAAATTTACTATTAAACAAGTCTAAAAAAAATAAAATTATTTGTTATATTTATTTTAATTAAACATTTAGAAAACGAACTAAAAAATTTCATAAAGATTAAATCATCTTTAACCATCTCCAATAATTAATAATAAGCAATGTGCCCGCTCGATGTATTAATTAAATTTCGCGCATGGTAGCCTTCTATGTACCTTTTTATCTCGAGCTCTCCTGGACTCTGTGGTGCTTTCAATTACGTGCCCCCGCAAATGTTTTCATGCGCGCGCGCGCGACAACGCATATTAACGAGGTTTGCCTTAAAGATTTCTAGCACGAGCCAGTGGGCGAGTTCGCTTATCGGGGCTCGGCTTGCACCCCCCGAGGTTGCTTTCATTCAAATGCAATATTTATGATAAACAAATGCATCCATTAAGCCATAACTAAAAATTTAGTGCCGTCTAAAATTTTCTTATTGATTATTTTTTTTTTTTTGTTTACTTAGTTTTTGATGCAGACAGTTTTGTGCTATAAAATTATACATTCTTCGTTTTGCTAATGTTTGTGCCTCAAGTAATTTATTACTTGAAATAAAGATAATAAATTTATACATAAGAAAAATTTATTATATATATTTATTATATTTATTGCCTATTTTACAAACTCATACAATATTCAGAATTCTTTCTACATTGTATTGAGTAAATAAATAATCTAAAACAAACAAAGCTATCATTCACTTCAAAAACAAGAACTTAATCAATTTAAAGGGAAATGACTGTGTTTTTAGATAAATCATCAATAATTCAATTGATAAAACTAATTTTAGTTTAAAAGGTCGATAAAGTTTGATGATTCAAACAAAATATTTGCATAAATAGAAGAAATTATAAAAAAAATTATGTTTTCTATTTAATAATACATTATATAAATATTGATTTTTTTGTTCAATACAAGGGAATAAAATTTAAAAAATTTGCACTTTTTTGAATTAAAATTGAAGTTATAGTTTCTGAGATAAAACAATACACTTGCATGCACATACTCACATACATGCACAAGTGTAACACTCTAAAAATAATTTTTTCACTATGAAAAAGCCCCTGTAATGAGAAGCCAAAATTTGTAAATCATGTTGACGTGTAACTAAAAATATTAAACAATTTATGTTTAATATTGTACTTTTTTGAACATTTTTTTAAATTTCCAACATTTTATTACGGGTTTTTTTACTATCAGGGCCGTGAGACTTGAAAAAACGCATTGAAACCTAAACTCAATAGTGTAGATCTCTTAATTGGATTTTGAGCGCAGAGAAGGACGGCCGCAGGGGCTTGCAACGCATGACAGGGCAGATGTAATTAAAGTTGGGACTGGCCGTGGGGTACTCATCTACTTTTTAGTTTGTTTTTTTCGATTTTGAATCTACGCAATATGGAGTTTTGAACACGTATTTTTCACATAACACGGGTAGTCTCCAAGGGATGCATGCAGCAAATGCAATGCACTTTTTTATATTCCGACTTTGCGAATAGAGATCGCGTGAAAGGCGATTTTAAAATTGGTTTGTAAAAATGAGATTTTATCCTAAAGATATTGTTTAAAATTTATTTTTACTTTTCTAAGAGTCGTAAATCTACGTTTTTCACTTGTTTCAAGAAATTCTTCTGTGTTAAGTGCGTGAACTATTATTGCATCAAATTTTAAACGGAAAACAAAATTAAATTATTTCCGAAAATTCAGATTGATAACGATACTATACTCAATAGATAAGCAAACTGCAGGATAAAGAATTAATTTATCATCTATTTTCCATTGATTTATTAAATTTTATAATCGATACCAAAAATTCTACCAAAATATTCTCCCATAAGTTCCAACAATATAAACCAGCAAATGAGTTTATTTATACTTCTCGCATCTTTCATCTTTTAATTCATGGACTCTCCAAATAAACAGTCCTCCACTATAACTGCATTGGATAATTCTGAATCGAAACACAAGCACTAATCAACAAATATTACAATTGGTCTTTCTCTCCCTCTCTCTCTCTCTCACTCTCTCTCTCTCTCTCTCTCTCTCTCTCTCTCTCTCTCTCTCTCTCTCTCTCGCTCGCTCTCACACACTCTCCCTCATGCCGGTAAATTCTGCTATCGCCTAAGTATAGTCCTCGACTCGTGGCATTCAAAAATGAATTTGCACTGCGTGCTCGCACACGCGCGTGCCCAATGTTACTGGGAGTGTGATAAATCCGCTATATACGTGAGCGCGAATATTACAAATGTCTGCTGCGGAATGCCGCGCCCGAGCTGCACAATGGGGGCCGAGCTCTCTCGGAATTCCCAGAAGTGCTTGATATTAAAATCGTCCAATCATACGCACACGCGCTGACGCGCTCGAATTATTTTCGCGAGCGCTCGCGCGGGTTTATTTGCAATCATTAGGTGGCGCGTTTTGTGCGCGCAAATAATATTTCGCGGGCTCACTCCGATTAATTGGTGCGATGTGCCGCTTGTATTATTGACGGACGAGGCACCCCCCCCCCCCTCCGTTCGCGCGTTCTCGTTTCGCGTTATTCGCTTTGTTTTTTTTCTTTTTTGTTTTAATTTGTTTTCTTTTTCGATTATCCGCCGATGATTCTGATTAATTAGTTCGTTTCGTTGCCGTTGCATTGCATTATATTTATTATTTTGAAAATTACATCGTAGTTGATGAAATTAAAGCTTTTATTCCGCTATATGAGATAAAAGGGTAGAGTTTAATCCAAAACAAAATATCTTTGGTAAACAGTATAAAAGCCAAATATAATAATGTACGAGTTTCGAATTAATTAGGTACAACTTATTAATTTTCATATTTTAATTTAAATATTTAAAAACTTGTAATTAGTGATATGTATAGTTGTCATTATGCTCCATGAATTTTAGTTCCTTGAAATTATATTGTCATTTCTCAAATTAACGCAATCTTAAATCATACATTTGAAAAATAAGTACCAAAACGAAATGCTAAGATTCATTCATAATTACGATTTTACTTTAAACCACTGAACTACGTTTCTTCAAATCTACGTTTCTCTGAATCAGTAGCTCAAAAATCAGGCCCATTAATACACGATCCCTCTAAACCTCGACAGCGCCTCGTCACTCCCATCATCCAGCTCCGGCGAAACATTCCGTTTCCGAGTGCGGTGCACGAAGCTGCGCACTGACTATTTAGCAGCCTGCAGTAACGGCAGCAACAGCAGCAGTCGCCGTTAAACAAGTCCAGCCATTAATCACACTGACGTCACGGCTGTAACTTGACCCAGACCAGGTTCGCGAGAACAAACGCTCACCCCAAAGAGTTGAGTGAGGGGGGGGGGCGCTCGGCTTCATTTGTTATGCCCAGGTGACACTCAATTATGTCGCGTAAAAGGGTCTCGAAACGAGAAAGACAGGGCAAGATAGCGCTCGGCCGACTAACTAGCGCGCGCCTGCCGCGAAAGTTCCCTTAACAACGTCGAGGCGCAACTTCCGCTCTCTCGCTCTATCTCTCTCGGGCCCTGACGAATATTGCGAAGGGCGCGAGAGCGCGGGAAAGCCGCCGCGACGCGGGCTTCGGTTTCGAATTTATAATTAAGTCTTCCGGGGACGCGCGACAAAAGTTGCGCGCGAGCGAGCGTGCTCGAAATTTCGGAGCGCGATGTCTGCCGCGCGGTTTTGGCTAGCTCACGCGCGTACGTGATGTCGTTGCGCTGCTCTAGCTTAGCTTGGATTTATTAATTTTGGGGGGGAGAGGGATACATTGGTTTTTGTAGGGTTAAGGTGATGTTTTATGATAGGAGTGATAGGAATTTTAATGGTTTGTTTGGTATAGTTTTATAGTTGATTGTTGTAATGATTAGTTGACAGTTTACTGTACAGCTGGTTTTGAAAAGTCACTGCTGCTAGTTGTGCGCTTTGAAACTACAGTTTACCGAGTTAACTTCGTAGCTTGCGGTTCATTGCTATTCAACAGAGTGTTACGGATACTATTGAATAATAGATATTCATAATTTTATCCAAGTTAGTTATAATTTTTTAAAAAATTAATTGTACGAACAAAAATTGCTATACTTATGAGCGAAATATCGTTTGAGATAGCGAGGTGGAAGATAATAAATAAAAATAATGAAATATTAACTAAAATTGTATTTAATATATATTTAATACTTATTTTATTAAATAAAAGCTTAATACTAAGTATTATGTGACAATTTGTCAAAATTTCAACACTTTTCAATGCGTTAGTGTGAGATCTTATGGATTATTTTTCACAAATTGAGAAATATGCTTATTTCAGAAGACTTAATAATAAATAAAAAGAAATTTCAAGCGCACATTTCTTAATAATTATATTTATAAATGCTTCAAACTATTTTATATGATTTTTTAATGCTTATTTAAAACAGAAATTACGAAATTATTTATTTTTTCACTTTTTGCAGTAATTGCAGCGTCCGCGGTAATACCCCCTTACCCTAAATAATTTAATAAATAATTAATTAAAAAGTTAATTGCATTTTTTAATTGATTGCTCTTTCCTGTTAAAACTTTATTTTATTTATTTGTCTTGATCTTACATATTGCTTTTTCCTCTTGTAATTTTATTTTACTTTCAATAGAACTTGGGCAGATTATAACCAGAAAACCTCATCAATAGATGGGGTTTCTACGCAGAACATATAGTACATACTCTGCCCATTTAGCAGAAAATTTAGGATATTCTGGGCAAATAAAGGTCAATTTTCTGAGTATCTCTTAAGATAGCAAATGCTTATTTTACTATAGTGCGTAAGTATTTTGTTAGTAATAGTACATAGTTGTTTGTAGTAATACCTTGCAAGTTCCAGCACTTTTGCATACAATTAGAGAAAAATTTAACTAATTAATTATTCTTTTAAAATTCAAATAAAATTAACGAAGAAGCGATGCTGAGGTAAAAAAAAACAACAAGCTTCTGATCCGACTTCTACATAAATCTGCGAGCTCTCGGATAGAAAATGCAGGCGCAGTAGAAAAAGATGGAACTAGTCGGCCGAGTGAGTTTCCGTTAGCGAGCAAAAGTTTGGAAATCGTTTCTTGACATAAGCAGGAGGCTAGCAAAAACTCGACACCCGGACACACAGCAGAAACGTTGATTCCACTTTGCACTTGAGCAAGGAGCGAACCGGAGCCTCTTCCTAGTTAAATAAACTTCTTAACATTCCGCGAGGCATCGGCGCATGAAAAATGTTAATAAGGTAAGTTTTAACGAGCGGGTGTATCCTAGGAGCAGCCAGAGAGGGCGGAGAGCTTCGTATCCCCCGGGAAGCTTTCTTCCCCTTGCGCGTCGATGTGCATCGTCATTTAGACACTCCACTGTAGTTTCAAGATTTTATTTGTCTATGAAAAAAGCTTCCATAAAACATTTCTTACTGAGAATCGAACGAATTGCCTTTCTTTCCCGTGTATTCTCTTATAATAGGTGGATTTTAAGGCGCACCTAGAAAACTCAGTGGAAACACGTGCGCTCCGTCGCAGATATACAGGCAAACTCACGCTTCGTCGCCGACAAAGAGCTTAAAATTTCGTCCGGTCCGCAGGCTCGCCGCGAGCTCCTGCCGAGTTAGCCTTTCATTGGCTTTTCTCGCGGACTCTCGCGGGCCGGATACGCCTATTCCATTATCCGCTCAAACAAACCTACGAAAGTTCGGCAGCGACGGCCCGACAGAGTCGATAATAGTCGGCCCTCGCTCGCTCCTTCTCTCTCACTCTTTCGCGTGTGCGCGCGAAAGCGGGACAGGTCGAATGCGATAAAGTCGTTATACGGCCGACACCTGCAGCCGCTCTTTCTCTCTCTCTCTTTCCCTCTTGCGTTCCTCCTCCTCTTCTTCCTCCTATTAAGAGAGGGGGACTAGGAACGAGATTGAATTTGCTAACGCGAGCGAGCGAAACGTATTTGCTTTTTATCCGCCCCTACTCTCTCTCTCTCTCTCTCTCTCTCTCTCTCCCTCCCTCTCTTCTTCTCGTTCTCTGCTTCACTATCCGCCCATTGAGAAGGAGCGGAGCGGCCGACCTCTTTTGGAGCACAGTCGCAGTCGTCCTTTTCTTTATTCGGTATGCGCGCGTGGGTATATAGGTACTCTCTTGAAGGACTCCACGCGCGCCTAGAGTCCTTTTATTTCGATCTATTTTTTCACCCATTGTGCCCTCTTGCATTCGAAGAATGTACGTATACTGGCGCAAGTGGTAGTACTAAGTAAACGGGAAACTCGAATATGGGTGTGCGTGTGTGTATAGAGATGTTTTAATAAGCGGGAGGGTTCAGGGTTTGTGATTTGATTGGTTAGTTAATTAGTATTTTTTGTATTAGAAGTTTGAGGTTAATTATTTTTGTTTATAGTTATTTTTCTTTTTTTTTATTAAGCAATAGATTTAAGTCATAGGTGTATCCAAATAGAATGCATGTTGGATTAGAACAATAAATAATATAAAAAAGTTTTCAGAATGATTGAATGAAGCTTACACGCTAAAAGGTTCTTGAAAAGTATATCAACTTCCCTGGTAGAAACCCCATAATTCGAGCCATAAAATAGCTATTTCTCGGCCATTTTCTACCTTACAAACCATTAACTGACCATTAAGTGGCTATTACATAGAATCATTCCCAGTAATATTTTATAGAATTATACTGTTTTAAAAAAAGTTTTAAAAAATCACTGCATAATATTTTCCTTAAAAACTCTCAAAAACAACACAACAGATCTTACAGATCAACGACCCCAGTCCTCTCAGTTCCTTGTCCACTCGAAAATTCATCACACGTATGTATTCGTAGATATCGCGAAGAGTCTCGGGTGTGTATATATACCGACAGACGCGCGGGCTGCATGCATTTTCCCCGCGCGTGCCTCTGCGCGCTTATCATTCATTCGGCTCGCGCCCGCGCGGCGCATTCATTATACGCGGCTGCAAGCGCGATAAGGGGAAGAAACTCGAGCTGGCTAATAAAATTTGTCGGCGCCGTGAATTCGCTGAACGTACCGGGGATTGGCTTTAATTTGTTGATTAGCCTGTTGCTGGCTTCTGATGTAACTGTTACGTGCACCGCGCTCCTCGAATTCGCAGAGCGTACATAGTTTCGTGAAGTCTTATTGTGCGGGCTGTTTTGCTATGAGAAATCAGAATGTAAAACACGCGAGACTTGTAATGAATTTTATTATTCTAATTTAAATTCTTTTGCGATTAATCGTTCTGTTTGGTTACTAAATGTATATTTGAACAAACTGTATATAATTTATTATTAAAATAATAATGTTTAATGCATATTAAATATTCTACTTTGTAAATACTTTAGGTGTAACATAAGGACTTAACAACTTTCTAATAATTCCATCGGTATCTTCAAACTGTCATTCATTTTTTACGAAATCTAAGACCGCTTAGAGTCATTCCCAAATAGTTTAAAAACTACAGAACCAATACCCAAAGCAAGACATCACCTTACCCTTGCAGTTCACTGCCCATTCTAAACGCGTGAGAAAGTAAATCACAGTGCCTGTCAACGCCTCGGACGAGACGCGCGCGCGTCCCCAAGAAAAGAGAGAGAGAGAGAGAGAGAGAGAGGTAAGCAAGCAGAACCGGGGAGCCTCAGAGCGAGTTTCCGAAAGTTCTCGATTGATCTTTCTTCGGAGGGCCCGGAGGCGCTGTATATACACTCGCGACGAAAGGGTCCTGCGCGACAGTAACTTTCCCGGAGAAAGAGAGAGAGAGAGAGAGAGAGAGAGAGAGAGTGAGAGAGGGGAGACGAACACTGCCGGTCAGAGGCGGGGGTGACTGCTGGCCTCAGGGGACGAGTCCTTTTGAAAGTGCAGCAGCGGACATTCCTGGAAGCCTTTGCCACGTCCGTCGTATCTACTCGCAGCTGGTCAAGTTGGTTGCGCGCGCGAGGCTCTTCCACGCACCTCCTTTGTACCTTCTTGCGTCTGCTGCGCGAACGCACGAGGGGAATCGCGCGTGGCCGGCTCGGGTTCACTCGATTTTCGACTTTCTTCGGCTTTATTTGCGTGTGGTCGCGACGTCGCCGCCTGACTTGTCAGGCGGGCTGGGGCTGCGGATCACTACTTTTTTGGGATTTCCAATTTATTTTCTAGTTTAGATTGTGGAAAATGGAAAAGTTGTAAACCGAGTTAATAACCAGGTTTAATTTAAAACCAAGAACGATAAATTGTAATTACCGTTCTTGGTTTTCGACTAAAATTTTCAGCGAACGTAATTTACTAGAAGTTTGACAGCGTAATACAGAAGAACTCTGATAATCTATAAAAGCAAAGAATCTTTCATAAGATATCTATATCTTTCCAGGAGGTGTGTTTGAAAGCATCATGCTTATCAACAGCCTTATTGATAAGTTGTTATTATTAATATATATATCTCTAAATATATGCAGTTGGTTCAATTTATAAATCGTTTTCATTGCTTTTCCTTCGTGTTACATTTTATATTTTCATCTAATTCATATTTTAATCAAACATTGTATTCATTATATTTGAAAAGTGCATCCCACTGTGGGCTTTTGAATTCCAAATAACTTCGTTTAAACTCGGTTTAAACTTTTATCTACATTTTCATGCTCAATAGAGAAATTGTTTCGTTTTAATACAGTCGATGGTTTTGGCATATAGATCAGCAAGTAGACAAATCTACTTTGTTAAAAAGAAAATTTGTCTTAATTTATTGTCAGTAGATTGTGCACTATTTATTTAATACTCGTATCAGGAAATCATAACCACAGACATATTACGACAGATGTACTAGAATTAAATAATAGAATAAAGTAGTATATGTTTTCACAAACAATTTTTAATTAATTAATAATAATCAACAATTCATATTCAGTGTAGGGATGAATTAATTAAGTATTAGATTTCAAATTCTTTTCTCTGATTCCAGACAATCGTTTAGACATTGAAATGTAAATTTATGGAAAATGCGGAAATTGCACTTAATCAGTTATCTTGGAAAGCCACAGATACAATTTTTATGTATTTTCAAACTTAGATTTGATTTGATCTGGAACAATGAACTTAAATGTGTTTTTCATATGCGACAATGCACGTGCACTTGAAGAATTTATTTTCTTCTAAAGAATACGAAGAAATAATAATTAATTATCCATTCATGCACAGCTAATAGCTCGAACGAAGAATATTGGAAAAGAAAAATGCTTCTTTGCCCATGGCATCTTTTGCACGCACTTCTTCAATGTCGTGTATTCTCAGTCCATGTCTAGCGATGCGTCAAGTGCAACTTGCCGCGCTCCGTCTGCTGGAGAGCGTCGCATTTCTTTCCTTTCTACCCTTTTCTACTCTTTCTTCTTTTCATTCTTTCATTCTTTTACTGTCTATTATTCATTTATTTTTTCTTTTATTTTACTCAATTCCTTTTACTTTCTTTCTTCTCCCCTCTCTTCTGGACTCTCACTTAATTTTTCTGGCCCTTTATATTCGATTTTCTTTTTAATTTTTCTTTTGCGTTCTGTTATGCAAGAGCATAGAAATTAGTTCTTTGAAAAGTAAAATAAGGAAAAATGTTGTCTTCTTTATTATCTAGAATACGTGTCAATTATCGTCTTTGGTCGAAGAGACTGATATGGATGGCAATCGTTATGATTTTATCAATGTCAATAAAAATATTGAGACAATGCAATTATTTCTTTGCGCTAAATTCACTTTTAAACTGAACGGGCCGATCGCCACGTCACAATATTTTGGGCAGAAAACGATTTTGTTAAAAATTGATTATGAGTCTAAATAGAAAGAACTCTTATTTATAAACAAATTCATGACAACTATGAATTTTTTATTCTTAAATTTCATTTTCAGTTGTCAAGAAAATTGAATTTTATTTTAAGAAATAACATTTGAAAGAACCTCTGAATTCAAATTTGAGAGTTAAAATTCTATTTAGTGTAAGTAAAAATCAATTTGTGTCGAGTAGAAACGTCCTTGGATTAAATAAAACTAAATTAAAAGTCTATTTTTATCACCGTAAAATTTTATTTCACTGAATAAATTAGGTCAAAAAGTTACACGGATAATGTAATCTAAACAGATTGAAATTCTTTCATAATTACAATCTTAACGAGGTCAAGCATGAACTATCGAAAAAGTTAATTCGCAGATAAGTAACCAGTACTTTCATTCGCTTATAAACAAAAAGTTCAATGCTCAAACCTATTATATGCATCGAGACTTACACTAATATCCTCATCCTATCGTGCATGATAATCCCACCCTATCCCTCCCTCCCACCCATCCGTCCTTTTTCCAACTCCCTACATCCCTTTTACATCAATATATACCTCATCCCACCACCTCCACCGCTATCTCACTCTCTTAGCTGGCGCAGCCCCCCCCCCCACTCTCTCCTGTCTGTGCCACACAGTCGCGGCACACTCTCCTTTCATCGCGTCGCCGGTTGCCGTAACGACAGCGCGCGCGTCGGAGCCTATACGCTCTCGGTCCGACCTTTCGCGAGCCCAACAACTAGGTCACGCTTTCTCTCTCTCTCTCTCTCTCTCTCTCTCTCTCTCTCTGTGGCAACACTAGTAATCAGAAGCATCTTCAGCGATCGAGTGCAACTTGAGGCAGGTGTACGAGTGGAAAAGGAGCAAATCTTTGAATCTACCGCGGGAAACGCTGCTGGTGGGGGCTGACGCTTGCGTCACACTGAGAGGTACGAGAGCACGCGACTGTTTTTCTCAGGGCGGACTTTGCGACGAGCCGGCTGGTGCTACTGCTGCTGGCTCGATCACTTTGTAATTAGAGAAGTTTGCCGCTTGGAAGAGGATTACTTGGCTGGCGGAGGGGAGCGCGTCGCTGCGGAAGGAAATAATTTCGTTTGGATGACTGTTTTATTTGGCGAACTTTGCGAAAGTACTTTTATTGCAGCGGTATTGCATTATAATTGGAGAGCGTGAATTTTTTTTCTTAAACCTTTTTTTGAAAAAGGCTGGCAATGACTTATCTTAATATATATCTATTAAACATACAGAATGTATGAAAGAGGCGAGAAAAGCGATTCTGTTAGGCAATTCTGCGAATAAGTCCCGCCACGCTCGGTGGAAAATCAATGAGGCACGTTTACCACTTAGATCAAACGAGCCGAAGCCCCGCGGCTGCGGCGGCGAGGAATCATCGCCTCGCTTCTCGACCACGAAAGTTACATTGAAATCAAAATGCTGCCACCATTTCCAGCTCTCGAAAATCGGCTTGGCTCCGCTCGGCGCGGCTCTTTCACGTATACATCCAAAACCCCTTCGACGCCGACGCCGCCGCGGCAGCCTTGGCGATCGGGGGCCCGCCCCTGCTGTGCACCCATTGGCGAGTCGGCCTACTCGGGCCGGCCTATGCGCTCTCGCTCCGCGACCTTTATACGTATATACAGCGCGTATACACAAGCTTTTGAGGGAATATATATATACATCTGCAGCCGCGCGCACCTGCCGACGCGGAGGCCTGCCTTGGCACGCTGCCGCGTCGTCGCCGAAAGCGCCAGAACCGGAGAGAGCGAGAGTGGGAGCTGCGCTCTTTCAGCGGTTGCATCCACGCCCGGGGTGGTGGTGGTGGCGGCGGCGGCGGCTCGACGTTGACGGTGGCGACGCGTCGAGGCGGCGAAGCGAGGAACTAGAGTGCCGCTATTGCTGTTGAAGTGAAAAAGTAGAGCTCGCGAAGGGATGCGCGGATTCGATCGATGATGATGTGTGCTTTTGGTATGAGCGGCGTGTAATGGATTATTTTAAGGGCTGGGTTGGACAGTTTGTGTGCGAAAGTCTAGGTTACGAGGCTGTTCTTAGGCTTCTTATTTGTACGCTTGATTATACTTGCTATCAAGCGAATGGAAATTTAATTAGTTAACTCTTGTAATTAAAATTGAGTTCATTTCTGACGAGGTCGTAACAGGGGCCATAGCTGCTTCAAATGTATTAATAATAAGTAAAGGCTAGTTACATTTTGTTGGATGTTTGTTTGAGTATTGTAATAATAATTGTAAATTTAATTTAATTCTGGATCTTGTTTATAAAACACTTATGTAACTTTCTATAACTTATATATACAAATCGTTTATTATAAAAATTTGCTTATTGCAAAATAATTAATGAGATACTTTAATAAATGTACATTCAATACCAAAAAATCTTATATATTTATATTTAATATTCCCTGGTAATAAATTCATAACTTAAACAAAATCTTTTTCTAATACACTCCCAAATATTCAAATTTTCTTATTTATTTCAATTTACCTCAAAATTTCCTAAAGCCAATAATCCAAAAAACCAAGCCCTGCCACGTATCGTTTTTCTTTCCACAACAAACGAAAGTTCCCCTCCAAAAATCACAAACTTTCTATTCCCCGCTCATCCGTAGCCACAACTACCACGAAAAGCACTCCTCCGCACACAGGCGCATATCCACCGAAATCCGTAAATTCGCGACAATTCGAGCAAGACGTGGCTGCCGCTGGGGCGCACATAATCATGCGCCCCGGCACATAAACGACGTACGTGATGCCGTCGAAATTCCGGCTCGCTCGCGCAGAGCTCCCATTACCTTCGATTTGTCAGCTGGCAGCGGGCGATAACGCGCGACTTCGGTGGCCCTCCTCTGATATCCCTGTGCAGCCGACACAAGCCTTTTATCCTGAAAACCTGGACCTGTTCAACTACTTGACGATATATTGTCTGGCATGCTTGGCTTTACGCGTTAATTTCTATCGGATTTCACACTTTTTTTGTTGCTTAGAGGCCGTGTTTTTGTAAATTAATTTTTTATTATATAGATATTTATTGCTGCAAGTTATACAGTAAATAAATAAAAAAAAAAAATTGAAAAATATGATATAGAAATTTTTTATTCGACAGAAGGTAAACATGAATTTTTACTGGAAACTTTTCATATTACACAATTTCCGTCTTTTTCGGGTCAGGCCCATTATTTGCTTTACATCTCACAAAACTTTCGAAAAGTTCTTTCAGAATAAAACTTTGCATAATATCATGCCAGAAACTATCCGCACTGCTTTTTCGGTTACATAGAATATAAACTACATCCATACACAAGTACAACTAATTACAAATACAGAAATTTCAACAGACCATTCTATCAAAATTCTCTTAGTCGCTCAAATCAACGTATCAACAAATGTCGAGTCCATAGCCAGCCTCTCTTCCAATTGCAATTACAATTACATTCTCCGCTCTCGTCAATCTCGAAAATTATCGGCCGGCGTTTCGTCCATTACATTCCATTTACATCCGATAATATCGCCAGAGCGTTGGGCCATTGGCGTTTTACAGAGCCGCCAGCACGCAACCAATTTTGTCCCCACGTCGAAAATGCACTCGAAGCGCGTGGCTTCCTTTGATCATCTCGCTCAGTTGGGAATGCACGAGAGTATATCGTTGAAACGATTGAAACGCGAATACTGTATGATTCATCATAGGACGAACGATAGGAGGGATGAGGATGAAATATGCTCGAGCCGAAATATTTGTCGATAACGCGAGTTTTTCTTTCGTTTTTTTCTTTCCCCGTTCTGTTTTTTGGCGGAGGTTGTATGGTGGGCGCTTTTAATTCGCGTGACTAGGCCGTGTTTTGCAGGTTCATTGGGAGGGATGAAAAGTTTTGGAGAGCTGTCGCATTGTGCGTTTGACTTTTTAACGATCATTCACGAGGGTGCAAATGAAGGCGTAGATGAAAGATATTTTATTCTGTTCTGTTCGAATATGAAAAATTGAATTAAAGTAATTAGCTTTTAAAACACAAATGTAATTTTTTGAAATTTCATCATCCGATACATGGTCAGTGATTAGGATAGCTGAGATTTATTTGTCAACTTAAAAATAACATTTAACTATTACTACAGTAAGAGGTAGAAAATTCAATTAATTTATTAAAAAAATGCATTTTATGCAAACGAATTCAGCAAAATTTTCCCTACAAAACTTCACCTCAAAATCCTTCTCGAGCAGGCCCATTAACAAACCTAAAAAAAATCTTCCCCTCAAAAAGCTCTGAACCATCCAACGCACCGCGATCATCAATACGCGTGCACATCTGGCAAAAACATCCGAAAACCCTTCCGCGCTGACACCATCAACTCGTCCCCCCTCTCAGTATCAGCTCTCCATCCGCGTTTAGTGGGGCAGTTACCCGCGCTGATAAACGCGCGGGCTCGCAATATTCCGTTGGACGACGACGACACGGGGCTCTGCGCTCGGATAAACGATCGAGCGATATGGCTGTCATCTGTAAAGCCAGTAAATTTCACTGCTCGCGCGCTCGCGCACGCCCAATCGAAGAGAGAAATTGGACACTCTGTGCGCCGAATGTGTACAGAAGGGGCGGCGATGGTGCGTGCCTCTATAAAAGTCGAGGCTGGGTAATAGCGCCAAATTGGCGAAAATATCGGCGTACCGGAAAGCGCATATCGGTGGCCGCGGCGCGCCTGTTTTTGCTTTGATCGCCAGGGGGTGGGGGGGGGGGGGGTTTATGGGCTTTATCGGAATGTTCCGGCTTTTAATTATCGGGACGAGACTTTTCCGGCGAGTTGTAATAGAATTTTTAGTTTTATTTTTGCGAAAGTGTACGCAGTGTATTAATGCTGAAGTGATTTGCGAGACGAGGGTTTATTCCGATGTCAGGAGGCACTTAATAATTAATTAATAGAAAAATTTCAAATTTCCATTAGGGGTAATGAACAGTTAAGGAAGTACGAACTTTTATGTAATTATGGAAAAATAAATAAGTATGCATAAATTGCGATGAAAAACTACATTCATCAAATGTATTTTAGATAATTCAGTTTTTTCGTAAGATATTCAAAAGAAACTTTAAAAACACTGTAAAAAGAGATTGGGATTATAAATGCATAATAATTGTTCATCACATTAGCAAATAAGCGAATCCAGCCCTTTTAACAAATTAATGAGGATTGATCGTTCAAATTGGATTTCAGGCTATCCACTCATAGTTGATTAAATTCTTAATATGATTTTAAAATTTAGTACTGTAAGAAACAACGTTCAACTAAAATAAGAATTACCATAAAAATCCTTATATAAATTGATTTTATTATATCATACGTTAGAATTTATAATTTTAATTTTAAAAAGTATTTTTTGTAACTATTGCTTCTTAGATAGATCGATACAGTTTGAAATTTTAATGAGAAATATAATTGAAAAATATTTGATGAAGGAAAACACTATTCAAAATGTCTAAGACCCTTAGAATAATGTAGCATCGGATAGAAGACTGAAAGTAAAATAACATATTTATAAATTAAAAATAAAAATTATTAATATACAATGAAAAAATGCTATTTTGAATGAATATCTCATTTAGATTCTTTTTAAATCAAAGAAAGTTGTCAACGACACTTTACTAGTTAATGATGTAAAAAAGGAAGGGAAAGAAATTGAAGTTGGAAACGACAAACGTAGCTTGCGACGAAGTTCTTATTAAAGTTCTCAGGGGAGAGCCGAAGAAAAAAATGGTCGTAAAAGTCGTCATTTTATCACCTTTTTCCGTCTGGGTATCGTGTTCTTTACTTCTTTTTCCGAGCATTTGATGAGAACTACGCATGAAAAATCAAAAAGAATTTTTGCTGAGCGGATAGTTTGATGTTTACCGAAAGCGCTAAATAAATATTGCAAAAACGTGGATATTCCTTTTGAACTTTCACTCCAGGGAAATATAGTAGAGGTTCATATTGGTAAACCCTTCTCATAAGAAAGTGAATTTCTATTTCCAAATAAAAAATGTATTTTACAGTTGAATTTAAATTTATCGTTTTTTATTAATACCTTTTTCTAAATTAAAGTAATATAGTTTCAGTTTTAGAGATTTTGATAAAAATATGTTGAGGTTTTTATGTTTATGATATTATTTTACTGTATAAAAGCGACATAGAAGATAGTTTAGAAGCAATGATCTTTGTAAGTATTAACTAGTCTTAAATTTGAACATTTCAAAGTTGATTTATTTAATTAATTAAAAACAGTTTTTGGATTTTGAATTACTTTGTCGTATATCTAAAGTAGGCAATTTGATGAGAAATAAGAATGACACTGCTTATATAAAATTGAGGACTCATATACCTCAAAAATAATTGAAACTTTAAAACTTTGATTTCGCAACATTGATTTCTGTACTTTAATACCTTTTGATTCCGCTAGTTCGTAGAAGGGTGTCTCAAAAATAATTAAACTAAAAAGTGTTATTTTCTTTTGACTTTTTTTATTATATAAGAAATCAAAGTTTTAATTAAGTTTCAATTGTTTTCAAGAAGCTACTGTATAAGTTAGCTTATTCAATGCAGCATGATAAAAATAAGAGCTGTCAAACAATTTTCTATTTAAAAAATCTTGTTACTGTGCCTATGTGATGGAAAATGCAAAGTTCTTTAATATATTTATTTATTTTTATCCAGATTAAATGTGACATAATTACATGCGCAACGTTGTACATTCATTTAACATGAGTGTATTTTAATACAATCTCCTTAATTGTACTCAGATAAATAATAAACACACCCACGGGAATAATTTGCGACTTCACTCACTTGTTGCATAATGTAATATTATGTCAGTTCATTTCCGTAGATGTGAAATTAAGTATAATGATCCAAATCTAGCTATTTTTAAGAATGAATCTTTATGCATACGCATACGATCTTTATAGGATCTTGCGTCATATCATTGATAGTTAAGTTTAAAAAACTTGATAAATAAAAATAAATTATTAGTTTAATCAATATTATATGTATAAAAAAGTTGTATCAGAATAATTAAATCTACACGTTTTTAAACAATTAATTGAAATATTAAATTTTTCAACTTTTAGTTTATTAAACATTTACAAAAGCAAATCTTGAAAACTTTTAATACCTAGTATTTCATCCTTAACTTGTCTTATTATATTTTTGTTTACTTTGAGTAATTTCATGAGCGCTCAATTTTATCATGTAATTCATTAATGAAATTCTGAAAATACTGGATATACAAATTATTTTCATTATATTTTTTTACTTTATTTATTCATTTTTTTTAAACTAAAATCTTAATTAACTTATATCATTTTTAATTTCAATTTCAAAACTAAAAGGAAATTCAATGCTAGCAGACTCTTGCATTTACTTTATATCAAATCAATTAAAATCCTTCATTAATTGCTTTAATTTGTGGCGCCATTTTTTTAAACATAATCAGATATTATGTTCTTATAAAGCTATTTATATATTTAGGAAATACTAAAAAAATATTGGAAGACGATTAAAATCTAAACCTTAACGACACTGCGTATATGTTCAGCTAAAAAAGTAAGCAATCTATGAAGTCATACGTATGTTCGATCAACCTACTGGTTTATTGCACTAATACACTAAAAATATAAAAAATTCTGTATCAACCAATATTTAACCATCGAATGATAAAAGAATACCGCCAAAAGCGCATCGTTTCATGCCGACCAGGCTCTATGTGCTTCCTTCTTCGCCGTTCGAGTGCAATTTCCGCGCACAAAGCAGGCTCGGTCGCAGCGCACCCTACACTCGCGCAAACTTAATTACAACGCGCTCCGGTGCAGCGCGCTCAGGATCTCATCGTTGCCGTTGGCCTTTGCAGCACAGGCCTGCATTCGCCACTTACAATCGCGCCCCCGACTTAGTGTAATTATCGATCGTTTGGCGTTACTACATGTATGTGCGCCTCGAGGGCTGATGAGAGAGAACCTTGAGTTATGCAAGAATCTAGGGTTTTCGAATTATACAGCTATTGCGTAAGGGTAGAAATTAGTGTTGGAAGCAATTATGGCGCATTAATTGTTTAGCGATATATATATATATATATATATATATATAAACAGTTCTAGGTGATTGAGTTAATAATTTGTTTGGAAATTAATCAAAGTTTAGGCATGCAATTTGTATTTTTACTAATATGAAAATTTAACTTTGCAAAATAAATTTAGGATTCTAATTCAACTTTAAAATAACAGTTTTTGGAATCTACAAACATTTAGCTTTGTTATCATACACGCACATCTTTTCTTAATTAATTAATTTAACTCTTTGCCCTCGCAATGAAGGGACCTTGTTCCGTCCCTACGGTAACAATATAACGTAATGAAACATTCGCTTGCAAAATTTGTTCTCTTCTCGGAAAAAGTGAGCGTATAAGTGCGCGAGTCCAGCCCTCGTTGCCTGCGAAAAAAAGCCACCTCTGAGGTCAAAACATCAAGAATTTACATGCTAACGCTTCTATATTTAGCAGGCGGCGCCACTCGGCGCAGTACAATACGGTCCAAATTTTTCGTTTTTCCTAGGCAGCGAGCCCGAGCGCGGATGATTTCGGGTCGCCTACGAATTTCCCTCATTTCTCTCGAATGCTTTCCTTAATAGTCGCTCCGTTGGGCACGGCTCGCTTTCTAACGAAGCCCTTCGCACATACCGCCCCGCCTTCGCGCTTGCATCTGCATATTACACAAATAGTTCGCGCCGGATGGGTTAGACAAACATTATTCGGAAGCATAAATTTCCGAAATTTATTTGTGTAATTGAAGACCGTGGAAGAATAGTTTGCTGCATTTTCAGTTATTGTCATAAATGACGCACGAGCATTTAATAATAGAATTTATACTTATTTCTTTCTATTAATTTCGATGATAAAATATTTAACATACCCGACACCTTCAATTTAATTTATAACAAAAAAAAAAATTACTGCCTCTTTAGTACGTTTGTTTCGTATCTCCCGTCTCGCAAATCGAACTTCAAATTATTTCTCGCGAGTCCTGAAAAAGATACAGGAAACAAAAGATGTACGGTGTTCCTCGGGCCTCTGTCTATCTTCGTTTTTCCTCGACCTCGGCGCTCGTCGTCTCCTCTTTCTTCAGCTTCCACGAACATGATTATTTTTCACGAGAAATATGCGCGCTCCTGAGTACAAAGGCTTCCCAGCGCGCTTCAAATGCGCGTGTTATTTAAAGGCAGCTCCACGAGCATCATCTTTTTCTCTGCGAAAGCCTGCGCGGAATTCAATATTTCGTGCGTCGCAGTAGCAGCAGCGACAGCAACCATGGTTACGGCTCCAGTCATGCGAATTACGCTCTTGCTCTCCCTCTCTCTAGCTACGCCACCTCGACATTGTTTGACGTCGTCGTCTACGGCTCTCTCTCTCTCTCTCTCTCTCCCGCTCTCGAACTCTTGTTTTCTGTCTCTCACGGTTCTGCTATAGAACTTGCCAGGCTATATTCGCTGTAGGAGCTTCAGGTGAGAACGCAAGGTCAAACGCTTAATTGGACTGCCATAGTTTGAAAGCTGTTGATTGATTTTGTCGCTAGGAGACGATTTCGATAAAAATTGCCTTAAGGTTTGTTAATTAATACTTATTAACTTTATGTGACGAACTTTGCAGTTGAAATTAACTTTATTTTAAATTTAATTTAAATTAAGTGCTGATTGGTTTAATTTTAAGGGGACCAGATACTATTAAAATCTGAAAATATAAAATATAAATAATTAAAAATTAGTTGCCTATATATAAAAATAAAAAATAATAAGTGAAA
>JAPYZA010000129.1:0-38495 GCA_030522685.1 Eupelmus azureus | reverse complement strand
GGAGCGGGGGCGTTTGGTCTATCACACTGACAGAAGTTTTATTTAGAATATCTACTTCATCGATATTCTGTCAGGTTTATAGTCAATAAGCTGACGTTTAACAAGAACGTTTCGTAACAAAGGTACGTCTACACATTTAGATATATATATTTAACAATTTTGCATTACTGTTTTTTCTGCTGTTCTATTCTATGTATGAACCTTCCATAATTTATGTAGCTAAACATTGTTGAATTTAAAACTTTATTCAATCAGCAATTAGATAACGCGGTGTACATAACCTTCTACAAATCTTAGAAATGCAAATAAATTTCCCTCCACCCCCACCACACCAAACCAAATTCCAATCCACATTTTCATCAACCCATTACACCGAAATTTCGTTTACCAAAATCACCCGTCCAACGACACCTGCGAGAAACTAGAACGATTCCCGACGAAATAAATACCTCCAGCTCTCTCTCTCAGGGCGACGACGCGACGAAAAAACGAAGAGGCGCACGCAGAGAAAATAAAGAAATGGGATTTCCTCGGGGCTCGTGAGCAATTGAGCCGCGCGCTCGTCCCTCGGGAGCTCAGAGCGCGCGCTGGCAGCACTAAACCGAAATGACCGGTAATCGGCCCGGCCGAAAGAAGCCCGAGAGCTCGCTCACACTCCTATATACACACTCACACTCATATACACAGACGTAATAGGACTATATCGTTCGACTCCTCGGGGGGCCCGCGACGCTATATCGATCAAACTGTAACGTGTATACGAGCTGTTCTCGTGCTGGATTGCGATTTTCGTTTGCTGGGGGTGGATCGATTGTCGTGCGACGGTTTGGGTAAGTTTTCTGAAAATTTCGAGCTTTTTTGTGGAGGTGTGTGTACCTGAGGACTGGTATTAGAATGAGAGTACAATTTTAATATGTACGCTGCTGGCGGAACTGGGAAACATTAGTGCGAGCACTTCGCTCAACCCAGTTGTAACAAGCATCCGCAAGCTGTTTTTTGTATTTTCTTGAGTGTTTAAAAATGTAAGAGTTGAGAGAGAATTTCCAGGCAGAATCACAAGACTGAATTTCTTCCTCGAAGTAATAAATTTATCGGCAAAGCAAAGTTCATAGCATAAAAATAGCCTATAACTGTTTAAAAAAAGGTCGTATTATTTTTAAAGGACTGCTTTTTTATGTTTATGGATGCTTTAGCAAACTAAGTTTGAACGTGGTTTGTGAAATTCATAAACCGATCGCGCTTCGCTCAGGTTCAATGTACCCATGAATTGTAAATTATTTCACGCGCTGTATCACAGCCTAAATTTATAATGACGACGGACAATTTTCGTATTTATGAATGAATTAATTAAAGCTTTTAAATTTGATATGCAAATTAAGGAATAAAATAATAAGATTCTATTTAATTTGAAAGCACAGAGACATAATTTACTAATTAATTTCAACAGTTCAAACTTTATTTAATTAAGTTTATTCGAAATTACTTAAATAAAACTAATTTATATTACAAAGGACTTAAGTATTCTTTGGACTTTAAATAACTATAATTAAAGTAAATGGTTATAATATTACATATAAAAACAGAACATCCAACTATAAACGGCTAAGGCATTTATGAATATGTAACTGTTTAAGTTTTAGTATATTACTTTTCAAAATATTGCACGTGATATCATAAGTCTACATATTTTATCGATACGCGTATGACTAGAGTTTTATATTACGTATAAAAGCAATAAATCATGTTCACGATGGCACTTTTACATCCACATAGTTATTGTTTAGTCTTTTATGATGCGATTCTACAGTGTTTTGATAAGCTGATCAAGCACGTAAAGTACTTTACTACGAAAAAGATACAGTATAAGTAAGTGATTATAATTAATTGCAGTTTTTGCAAAATAATACCACCAGCGCTTTTTTAATACCAGACACTAATTATTTTTAAGTTAATCCAAACATTATGAGGTGAAACTTTATTTTCGTGTATCCTTAAAAATTTAGTGCGCAAAGAAAGTTAAACCTTCAGAAGCTTATAAATAACATTCCAACCGACCAGCACAGTCTCGAACGAAAATATACCTCTTCATACACTCTCCCATTAAACTCTTACATAACTAACCACCCAAATCTTAAAAATTCACCACGTCCCTTAAAAATCAATTTTCCCCCCATCGCAGCACCTCCCTAACCCTTCCAAACTCCCTTCTCAACCATCAAAAATTTTAAAAATCCACACACCATCAAAAATCCAAACCCCCGGCAGGCCGCACATACACTACTCTTTACGAGTATTAAACGCAGGCATCCACCGCGCGCCTGAGCCGATCGCGCGCGGGTTGGCGCGCCCCGGTAATTGCTTTTCGGGGGGGAGAGGCGGAGAGGCATTATTACGAGGCGACGAGACACACGACTAGCGCGCGCGATGATGAGGTCTTACGTGTCGAGTGTATGGCAACGCGAGAGCTAGCTGCAGAATGCGGCGCGTTTAATGCGAATTGTTTGGCGCGCGAGGGCGAACAGTAGGCGATGAAGGGACTAGCTCGCTCTTTGCGGTTGTCGCTTTTGCGGTCGGGAGGTATGAAGCTCGCGTGTTGCTTATTGTTAATGAAAAGCCTGGCGGGTGTTTTTAGGGTGACGAGGGGATTTTTTATTTTTTGGGGTGGTGGTTGTTTGGTTTTTGTTTTGGGTTTAGGCATTTTTAGATTCGGTTGTGCGCGTTTGGTGTTCTACAAATTTTTTGGAGTGAAATGAGCGATGCGATAAGGTGAAGGGGCTGAGGGGATCTGAAGAATTGTTTTTCGATAAAGTAGTTGGTTGGGTTGTTGAGGAAATAGAAAATTTATAAATTTGAGCAATTGTTAGAAAGACCTAATTTGTTATAGACTAAAAATTTCTTATTTTAAAGAACGGTCGAATAAATTCAATCTTGTAACTCTGCTACTGTTAGATATACATTATACTGCATAATTCAACTAAATGGAAATGTATAGTAATAGATTGACGTAAAATAATTTTCTAAAATTATTCTAAAAAATTTAATAATGTAAAAATTTACTCGACAAACAAGCACGAATACTTTTGATAGTGATTATTCAATCAAGAGTGAAAAAATGCTTCATTCAAGCTAATATTTACCTAGTCATAGAAATCTAATTTTTCACTCAAAAAGAATAAAAATATTCGTTTGTAAGAAAGAGGTTGGTATATTTTTACAGTCGAAATTGAATTTTTCACATTTTTTTTTTAGATTTAGTGCGCAGTAAAAAATCTTTTTCAATAAAATATAAAGGCATAAAAAAAATTTACAAAAATCTGAACGTTACCACACGAACAACCAAAAAAGTAGTAAATAACAATAGTTCAATAATTAAAAGCCAAATCCCAACTAATTCAATTTATTAATTCAATCCACCCTATATTCTAACGAACTGCTAGCAAATTAAAGCAAAGAATGCGCAGCCCACAAACTTCCAGCAAGCTCCTGCCAATTAATTCCTTAAATTCCCTCTCCAAAATCTTAACCCCAAAATTCCCTTCAAAAAGCATATTCCTCACAATTTGCGCAATTCTCCCTCTCACTCGCAAGTGGCAAAAGTAAAAAATGAAAGAAACCAGCCGAGCTCGCTCGCAGAACCAAACAAAGACGCGGCGGACGTGAGCAAAAAGAGCGCTCGCTCGCGCCAAAGACACACAGGCAACGAGAGGGAGCCGCGAAACAAAGTAGAATTCTTGCGCAAGCTCCTCACGACGGAGCTTGCAAACGAACAATTAAGCACGCTGCACACACACACACAGCCGAGGCACGAGTTGTAATTCCGAACGAGCTGTCCAGGCTCGTTAGCAGGGCTGCGAGTATATATCCAGGGAACGCGGCCCCCGCCGAAATGAGAATTCGTCCCGGAAACTCGTTCCGGCCGAAACTGCTCCTGCCGAGTGCGATCGGTCTTTCTCACGTTCGCTCCTTTTTTTCTCTCTCCAACGGTTACATATCGCTCGCTCTTTTCCCGATCGATGTGTAGCGGCCTCCTTTCTCGGCTTCCGGCCTGGTTCATCCCGCAGCGAGTTTTGCGTGGGTGGACGGGGGTGGGAGTGTCTTTTTCTTTTTTTTTTGTTTTTGAGGGGAGGAGGAAAGTAACAACGTCGTAATGGGGAGACGACGAGTTTGATTACGGCTTGCGTAATGCGAACTTGAGAGCTGGCGTTACGCGCGCAGAGCGGAAATCAGGGGTGGGGAGTTTTGGAGTTACGTGTGTGTGGGATTGGTTGGGAGCGTGCATTTTGGCGAGTGAAATAATGTATAATAGTGTAATGGTGTTTTGAAATCGAAATGCTGGTCACTCGGGGTGTACATTTCGAGAGTGTCAACTGGGAGCGATTGTCATTCTATATTCATGCGATGGGATAAATATTGTTTTGCCGCTAAAAGCTTTTCTTTTGTTTCATCCGTTTTTTGAATTTTTCGTCACTTTTTTATCCCGCGAAGAAGAATGAGTATCAAATTCAGAAAAATAAAAATGGATCTGGCGAAAAACTAAATAAAATGAAACGTCCATGATAAATCGTTTTTTTTTTTATTTGAGTCAGCCCTTACTGTTACTGATACCAAATATAACTTTTACAAAACTAATATTCTTCTTAGAACAACATTTTTACTTCAGGTAACTCGCTAATTAGTTTTCACTTGAAACGCAATAATCTTATTCTAGCCGTTGAGTTTGCTGCACAACAACCGAGAGCCCATAGATATTTCCAGCTTTATTATCAACAACGCACTTAGAAATTAACTTTTGAAGTGCATCGCCGGATGGGCAACCCACTTAGGTGAGCTCGGGTTGCAACCGGCGTCGTGGATATTCCGACAGGCCAACACTTGCCGCATATAGCTACATGGCTTCAAAGTATTGATGTAAGCCGACGAACCCGCTGAAGTTTAGTGATCGATGTCAAGAGCATTGAAAACTACGTTTTTTAACTCCTTCATTATTGAACGGTTTACAGAGTACTTTTTCGCTAATACTTTTTCGGAGCTAATTTTCTAAGTTTGTTACTTAAATATGGACTTCGTTAATGCATTTTCTGGTAACGAAATTGGAAAACTGTTGGAAAAGTGAGAATTTTCGAAAAATAATTTTAAAGGTTCATATATACAGAGTTTTAAAAATAAAAATATTACAAATTTAAATAAAGAATTTTATTTTTATTTATTAATTAAAAGCGCCAATTATAAATATTGCCAAAACAAGACTGACTAAAAAACCTTTTTGGTTGGTTTGCAAAAATTATTTAATTAGTTCTTTTTACATTAAATATTTTAATTGTTTAAAAGAATATATTTTTCAATATAAATATGCTTGAAAATTATTTAATTAACATTGTTAATAAATCTTTGAATGATTTTCAGCAGTTATCAATATTGTTGATGGAACATGCAATAATTAACCTAATTAACTTATTTTTACTCAATTTGAGAAATTTAGTATTTTTATTTTATTTATTTTATTTTAAATTTATCAACGGGAGTTACCCCTTACATTTTTAATATGGTCTTCTCATAGTTAAATAAATATGCGTAATTATGATTATACGGATTTCCAAAAGATAAATAAAATAACTTCTTGCATTATTAAATGTTTTGATTTAATTTGTATCAAGTCAAGTTACGCGTATTCATAGTTTATATCTGAATTACTTATCATGTTCCACTTACTATTATTACACGTCTATTTACTTCGCTCGATAAATGAGTCAAGGCTATATTTATTTATTAAATGAGCGTTAGTACACGCATAATTACAAAGCAGCACGTTGAAACCATAATTCCACCTTAATTTAATATTTAACAAACTTTCTCGGCCACAACAAATGCACCACTTTAATTCACTTCATTGTAGTAGTCCACTACACTAAACTATTTTCTACTCCACTTTTCCATCCACAAAATAATAGCCCCTACTCATCACTCCACAAAACACTTCAATCATTCCTAACCCTCATCTAATTCCTTCATCCCAGCGGAATTCATCGCAACGAATGGAATTCATTCACAACTCGAGCACCATTCATTAACCAGCCCTCCGCGGAAACAGATATCCAAAACTGCCGAAAAATCATACACACTCTCCCCAACCTCTCACAAAAGTCCCTCTATACCTCGGAGCCAGCCATCAGTAAAATCTCTCCTATACACTCCCGCTGGTACTTCGCGCGACTTTTCGAAAGCGCCACAAGGCAAAAGCCAAAAGACCCGGCCACCTGACTGCACTACCTGCGCGCGCCCCTATACATATAAGCCCCTCTGCGCCCCGGCCGTATATTATCCCTCTCCCCGGTACCTGCTCGAAGCTCCCTGCGGCTCGTCATTGCTCGAGTATGCAGCTCCGTCGCAGAGTGAAATTTCCAGGAGACAGAAAGAGGGACGCATCTGCTTTGCGGGGGACTGGGCGAGCTCAAAGATGTGCACTAGCGAAACGCGCGCGCGCGCGAGCGACCTTTGTAAATAGTGCCAGGGGCGAAGAATGGACCTCTCGGAGTGACGGGCCACCTGACGAGGCGCTTTTCGGCCCGTCGAGCACGCACTGGTACTTAAGGCCGTAATCTCGTGGTACATTGCGGCTGTTTCGCTTTTGCTGTGTGTATAGATAGAAGTGCGAGTGTCGGGAGCGGCTGTGTCACCGGCGAACTTTTTGCCGAGGCAGGATTGAGGGCGTGAGAATTCGCCTGACTTTTGCATGTGCGGAGGTAAGGACTGGGATTTATATCGGAGGATTTGTCGAGGAGCGCCGCTCGGAGGCTGGATATTTCGCGGGGCTTGTTGCGCCGCGCGCGGGATGGATTTTGATTTTTCGATTTTTGAGATTACGGCTGAGGATTTGGGTGGGGAGGTTGCTCGCTCTTAATCTGTGCTTACTTCAGGTGTGGTTGGGAAATGTGAGGTTTGAGTTACCCGCTGGGGCTTGGAAAATTTTTTATCCCGCAATAAATTTATTACAGTTTTGACATTTTGTAAGTTTTTATATCTTTATAGTGAGGTGGAATTTAGTATCAGAACGTCATGAATTTATGAATACATTTAAATATGTGGCATTATAAAATGTTTAAGTTCAATGATTTTTTAAAAGGATTAAAAGTACCCGCAAAAAAGCTCTATTTATCTATTTAAACCTCATTCTTTGCTTTTACAAGCCAAGTTATTCCCTGGTAACCGTTGTCAAACATAATACCAACAATCGGCTAACAGCGCACGCCCCCTTAAAGCCCTCCTAATTAGGCTCTCAAGGACCCTTAAGCTTGCCTCTTCAAAAAAGTACCAGTCTATTGTAGAATTCGACTCACCGGCGCGAAAAAAATCGTCTCACGTGTTAATTGGACTTGCCGCTTAATCGAGCGTAAAGGTGATAAAAGCCAGCTTCTCGCTCTCGTTCTTTTAAAAAGGGATGAGCCCTACTCTACCATAAATGTCGTGTCGTCGACGAGGCCGAGAATGCTGGTCGAGTAACGGCTTAGAAAGAGAGACGAAAAAGAGGCGAAAGTGCGCGTAAGGTCGGGAAAACGACAATGAGGCACAAGGGTGTATATATACACGTCTGGCGCGTGAAAACTTAGGAATTCCGTGAGAAAAGGCAGTTTGAGAAAAGAGAGAAAAAAATAGCGAATCGGATCGAGAGAAACAGAAAATGAGAGAGAGGGGGGGGGGGCAGAGGACATGCCCGCAAAATCGGCCAGCAATAAACTCGCCGAAAGGCCACGTCAGGTTCATCTTTTTTCCTGGTATAAGGTGGAGAAGAAGGAAAGAGAGAAATAGAGAAACAGGGAGAGCGAGAGAGGAACAGAGAAAGACGTAGAAACGAGGCTCTCGACAGAGCAGCTTGGAATTTCCTTTCAGTTCTCTTATTCTTCTCCGGCTATACATACAACATTCGACTATCTTTCCTCCATTCTCCTCTTCCTATTCTCTTACGTCTGCCCTTTTTCCCGCTGTTCCCGCACGAGCTTCTTGCTACATTAAAAGAAAGCCAAAAAAACAGGGGCTTTTCGCTCGCGCCGGCGCCGCTCGGTCGGCGCATTACGTATTTGGCTACGCGCCGCGGGTAGGGGAATAAAAACGCAGTTTCTTCCTTTACGAGAAGTCAATACCAATACGCGTAAAGGCGCGCACTGCGCAATCTTCGGGCTCTTTTTTAAATGCGCCTCGAAGTGCAGTGCGCGGGTGGGAGAGACGAGCGCGTTGCGCAATGACTTTTAAATTCGGTCTTGAACGTCTTTCGTCGATCGAGGTACGTTGCTATTTGATGGGGTAATTGTTGAAGAAGATTGCTTTTTAATTGTTACGTTGCGAAAAGTCATTAAGGTGGCGCACGCGGAGACAGGTTTCGAAATTTAATTCGTCGTGAATTGTATTTGTGGTACGTTTATAACATATTGACGCGAAGTACAAATTGAACTAATCGAAATAGAATATTATCGTGAGTATGGTGGGTGTAGTCTAGATCGGTGTTCGACAGATATAATTAACGAAAAATATATCGGGCAGAATTGAGTTGAATAAAACATAGCTAATTGGATTATTAGTAATATGTTATCATTAATTTAGGTACGTTTTAGGTTAATGTATTTTTCTAATTCTGAAATAAACCAATGAAAGCTTATATTCTCTAGTTTAATTTTATCTGCTAATAGATGTACGTACAGTTTCTCTAACAATAAGTTAATTTATTTACTTCGAAAGAGTCATATTTTTTTCCAATATTGTCTAAAACTAAACCTGAAATATGAATAACTCAAGTATTTTTGAACCAATAGAGTCTAATATTATGGCTTCCTTCATAATTTTACATCTAAAAATATATTCCAAAGTTTGAGCTGAATCCGTGGTACGGATCCCTGACACTCTTCTAGTAAGAATAGAGGTATTTAATTATTCATTGGAAATGACTTTATAAGAGACATTTTCATATTAAAATCTGTCAGTATTCTTGAATATTAATCAAATTTTCGAAATCTAAGTTATTCAAGACATTTTATGACAGTATATTAGATTATACAATATCTCAGTCAACTGAAAGTTAAAAGTTACAATATTATACAGATATGTACAATAAATGTTACTGTAATATTCCAGTCAGTAATAAATTAATTAATCATATAATGATAAGAATAACTTGTCACTTTAACTCTGTTAACTTACTTGATAACGTCACTTATCAGATAAATAAATTATTAATATTTTTGTTTACAATTCACTTTTGTTACTTAATTTGAAATTTAATAGACGAAATTGCAGTTAAATTGCAGATAAAAAGAAATTCATTTCTGAATGCAGGCTGATTTCACTCACCGATCTTCCTTTCTCCGAGCAGATGTCTTATCCCGTTGGCCATCAGCCCAAAAAGTAAAAGATCGGCGGTTTGAAATAACTCCGGAAAGTTGATTTTTTTTCCATCGATTTTATTCTTAAACTTTTGCTAAAAGTCCATCAAAAACGTACCTCTGAGTTCCCAACTTCAAAATTATAAAAAAAAAGCTCAAAACTACTAAGAATCTTCAAATCCCCCGCAGAAAATTCAATAAGAAAACCCCCTTCTCACTACCAAAATTCTCTCCAAAAAACACTCGCCCAAAAAGAAGCAATCAAATTCTCCGCAAGCGCAAAAACTTTGCGGAAACACGTCGGCAGATCCAGCCTTGTCACCAAGGCGCAACAGTGACAGCTCTCCCATCGTCACGGCCGGCTCATTTTTCACGCGCCTGCGTCCACCCGCGCGCGCGCGCGCGCGGGCCACGAAAGCTGGCAATAATGATTCCTTAATAGAGGCGCTCGGCGCGCGCGCCACCTGCTGCGAAAATCAATTTGCCGGATTAAGAGCGAGGTGTCGGCGTGTGCGCTGCCGCAATTTGCAAGTGAAAGCATTCGCCGCTCCTCATTTTGCTCTTCTCTCTCTCTCTCTCGCTCTCCTCCTCGTCTCTGTGTATAGGGCGAGAAGAAAGGAGAGGAGAGAACCGGGTTAATTATAAACAAGCAGCGTTTGACTATTGTGGAAAATGTAATTGCCCCGCGGGATAAGGATGAGGGGGCCGGCTATTGTTCTGGGAGACTGCGAGAGTATATATTTTGTCCCTGTCGCCCCGGCGTTTACGTAATCGGACGCGACGGACGTGTTCTCTAGCCCTTGTGTATATATATGTGACTTTGTGTGTGAGTGTGTGTGAGCGCCTTTTTTTCTCATTCTCGTCTCGCTTCTGCTCTGCTTTCCTTTTTTTGTTCAGAGCGCGCGCGCGTGGAATAGTTTTTCTTGAGAAACTTTTGTTCCACGGGTGTATAGGGGGATGCGCGCGCTCAGCTCGTCGAGCGGTATTTTTAGAGGAAATGAGGTGAGAGCTCGTAATTAGGGATGATGCTTTTTTTGCGGCCAGAAGTGTTACGCCGCTGCTGATTATTGCGATCGGGCTCTATTCATAGCGGCTTAGATGAATTGCGATTTGCGCATAATAATATATGCAAAAAGGTAATTTTGGACCGACTATTTCGGTGCCATTCGGAAATTTGACAATTATCATTGATTAATGTATATCAACATCACGGAAATCTGAGACTCGTTTTATTGTCCCCCCGCTAAACGTTCAAACTCGTCCGCCCAAATCAACGAATAAATGCCCTCGCATGCATTATCCGCCGAGTCTCGTCCAAATAATGGAATATTTGATCCGACTCCGACAATAACAGATAAATCCGCGAGCGAACAAAAGGCCCGCTGCGAAATTCAGCCCCGCCGAGCGCGCGGCTTTGATCCCATTATGAGCGAAGGAAGAAAAAAAAGTTTCTCGACAATTATTTCGCGAATCTTTTCATCGAGCACTCGGTCATGAAGTGCCCACTTGGTCACGTTCATTACTCGTCGACGAGAAAAAAAAAGAGAGCTTCGCGAAGGACTGCCTCGGAATTGCGCGCAGCAACAAGGACCAATGATGCAGCAGCAAAGACAAACGCTGCGAATATAAAGTCGAGAAGTTGTAAAAAAAAACACACACAAATAAAAGCGAAACTCGGCTCAATTATTTTTCGATTGTCATCGCCGGAGGAAGAAAACAAGCCGTCGAGTGCTTCGATATCGGGCGCACAATAGCTACGTATACGCGCGAGAGGCTGCGCAAGCGGTGGGGAAAGATCGATGACGGCCCAGAGATCGAGCCGTTTTCATCGAGCGTGGAATTTCTTTGGTATAGCGTCGATGGCTGGGATCGAGCGGAAGCGTAGAGAGCTGCGGGGATATCAGCGTGCGCTGGTTTCCGCTGCAGAGTAGCGCGTCAATCCATTAATCGGGCAATCACGCGTCGAGTCACCGAGGCTGGCGCAGGTGGCTTTGTGTGCAGGTGATGTGGTGTATACGTGGCATAAAGCTGCATGGTTTTTCGCGCGAGGTGGTAGAAGAAAGTGACGCGGGTGTTTGTGTGTACGCTTGAGATGCAGAGATGATTGGTGCTGGTATGTTTGCGACTATGGAAGAGCTAAGTTTTTTTTAGATATGTTTGGAGAATATAGAGGGAGAAGACGCAGCTTGGACATTGAAAGCTACTCGAAAATTATTAGAGTTCGCTAATGTTGAACAGGCCTTATCAGTTATAAGAAGAAGGTTTATATCGACGGCGAGACCTCATGGCCTTTTTCCTGAGCCGATAAATCACCATTTGCGTGTTGTTTTTAAGTCTGATAAAGCAAATCTGGGAAAAGAGACACGCCGACGCCCTTCGTCGCGCAAACTTGGCCAAGAGAATTTTTTTGATATACGAAGCGCAAGGTCGGTCGGACTATATCTGGGATGGCACTCGGCGGTCTTTTTTTGGCAAATTAAAAAAAAAAGTCCGTCAAGATTTACGTTTCAAAATTTGGCGCTTTGCACGTCTCGGTAAACTTGAATTAATTTCAAGAGTTAATGGAAATGCGGGAGCGCACGTAGGCTAAATTTTCAAGTGCAGAAAGTATTGCATTTAATACCCAGTTTGCGCTAAACTGTCGGGAAATACGCTTAAATATTTTATGCAAAGTATCCCGCGTACTTATGCTTTAATTAAACACAACTCGCGAAGTTTATTATATAAAGCATACGATGCGTAATTCTCGCCTATGAAAATTAGTATTCACAAATCGCGTTCGCTTTCTTCACTTCCACCTCTTACACAACAAACTCACCATCGCAAAAACCCAACATTACTAACAAACACAATCCCCCCAAGCATCATCCCAAACAATCCAGCAAAAATCAATAGCCCACCAGCAGGCGCTATCCCATCACTCCCGCACTCCCCGGAACAAAAAAAAATTTCCATCCGACAACCGCCGGCGGCTCTCTCGCAATCAAAAGCGCATCTCCCAACTTGTTCAATCAATTACACGCGAGCTTTTCTCGCCCATCTTGCACGGGGGCCAGGAAACTTGCCCGCGCGTCAAAATTAATAAGCGCCGAGCGCTCGCGTGCTCGCCCGGCTCCGCACGCACCTGCATAAATGATTTTCGCGCGCCGGTTAATTGGGTCGAGTGAGCGCCGCTGCAGCTGGATTATTTTGCCGTCGCTTCGGATCGGTATGGCTGGGGCGCAGGCTGGCTCGGGCGTCGTCGCAAGGCTAGTGTGTCGTGTCGAGTAGTGCGCTGTGAGGTTGGAAAATAGAAGGTCTTGTCAAGTTTGCGGTCGAGTGGGCGAGGAAAGTGAGAGTGAATGGTTGTTGTTTTTTTGGGGGGGTTTGGGATGCGGTGTCCTGGTGGGAGCGTTGGGGATGGCTGATCGAGGGTGTGTGGGTTGTTCTTTTTTAGTTTGCGTTTTGTTGATGATTCGATGGTAGGCGGGAGATTTTTTATTAAGTATTAATAAAGAGGAGTGGATAGATAGACTGGGAAAGATCGCTGAGAATGTGGAAAGTAAGTTTGCGCAGTAAATTACATCGGAGAGCCAAGAAATATTGGAGTTTGAAAAATCCGGAGTAACTTTTTTTCTTGAAGACGTTTAATATAAGACGCGTTCCGAGATCATAATCTTAACGAGCGTGAATACTGTAGTAGAATTTATTTTTCATTTATTTACTAAACGACTGTCGGCATTAGGTGTAAAAGATATATTACGTCTAGCCGAAGCTGCCGAGTTAATGAAGAATAATGTATAGATTCTTTATAGTTGTATACCTGTACAATTATAGAACTCTTAGCAAAAATATAAATGAATATTTTAATCTACAAGTTATAAATTTTTTCATAAGTATTAAAAGAATTAGAGAAAGAAATGGACGGGACTTTTAAACATTAACAAAAATTAATTGTTAAGGTTCAAATAAAATTAAAAATAAAAATTTTATCGTATTAAGTGAGCTTAAATTGATTAAGCTGCGGAGAAATAAAACTTTAATGTTTCTAGTATTACCACTTGCAATTATAAAATTGTTAAAAAATTGAAGAAATGAATTCTGTACAATATACAAATACATATATAATTACTAACAATTAATTCTCAAAAAATTTGAAAACTCTACTATACTGTAACAAACGCCCAAGCAATATTTTCAGCGGAACAAAACCACCTAAAGAAAAAACAATCACGCACCATCCAATTTTTCGCGCTCAGCCCCCGCTCACTCATTACCTTAAACAGCCGTAAAACAAGCATAACAAGCCAACGTATAAGACCTCGCGACCTCCCCTCCCCCTCCTCTAACATAATATCCCTCTTTTATACCCCTTGTAAGAAGAAGGAGGAGGGCGTCGTCATTCCCCGTGAGTAGCTCGAGAGCTGCAGTCGAGGTGACGATAAGTGGTGCAGCCGCGCCGAGAAATCGAGCAGAAAGGACCAAAGGAGAGTCTGGCGCGAAGGAGGCGGAGGAGCCAGCGCGCAGGACAAAAGGGACCGCTGTTCCAGCCTCTCTCTCTTTCAACCTCCCGCTCTCCATATATACATAGGCTCGGGCACTTCCGCTATTGGGCAGATTAAAAAGCGCGCCCGCGCTCTTTGATCCCGCGCGCGCGGCTCGGACTGCATATAGCATTGCAGCAGCCGAACGAGGAGGGAAAGGAAAAAACAAGAAGAGAGCGCGAAATGTACAAAGCGCCGCGACACGTGTATAGGTCCGTTGTCGGTGCTGTTATAGCTGCTGTATATAGGCACGGCGCGAGTAGCCGCGCACGACACGACTTAGAGCGATCGCGCGGAAGTATTGGACTAGGGCTCTGTGAGGCCCGTGGCTGCCGTGGGAGGGACGTTTATCTCGCGCGCCGGATCGTGCCGGCAATTTTTCACGCATTTGTACGGAATTGGCTGCGGGTAAGCGGGGGTTATTGAAATGTCTTTTCGGATGGGCGAGGATGGGTTGAGACGGGGGATTGCGATGGTTTTTTTAATGTTTTTTGGTGGGGGTTTGTTTGAAATTTGTTGGAGGGGATCTGTATAGTGAGATGAGGAAAATTGCTAATTAGGATATTTGATTAAAGCTTGTCTTAATGGACTAATTTCTAAGTTCATTTTAAATAGAATGCTAATTACTGCTCCATATATTAAAATTAGCTTTTTAACTAGGCTATAAGAGGATTCAACGATCCAGTCCACGTTTTAACCTGGATTGGGTCTACGTAATCGGGCACGCCTTTATGCGGCTATATATTTTTTTCGATGTTAAAAAATCTAACGGTTCAATTATAAATTTTATTCGTTTTAAAGCTGCTTACTTTTTAATTACTATTTTGAAATGTTTATTAAAAAATAAATTCTGCTTAAAATTGAATTTTACCTTGCGTATTTCAGTAGTCTAAATTAAATGGTTTTTAATATATCACAAAAAGCTATCATCAATTACTATCATACAGTTTATTTTTAAGAAATATATTTTTATTCTTAGTAATTCTTATTACTGATTCATCCCATAAATTGCAGAAACAGAATTTTCCACTTAAATTTTCGTAACCGTCTTTTCTTCTTATTCTATTGATTCTTCTTAAAATTATTCGCCACCAGTACCAAAATTACTACAGTAAAAAATATTATTTATTTTAAGCTTTCTAACTGCAGTGTAACTAGAATTATTTAATTAACTTTATATTTATTTTTAAAATTCTACATCTACAATACTTTTAATTAGCCAAAATCAGAAAATCATAATAACATACATTAATCATAATATTATTGATCATTTCTCAAAACACCCAAATTTATCAATCCACCAATAAATTTTCATTAACTCTTCTCTCATTTCACGCCCTCCCCCTCCCCCCAAAAAATTAATACCAAAAATCAATTTACCACACATCGAATAACGAAAATTTACGAGCCCCCCTTTAAAGGAATAATTTACAGCGCTCGTCGCAATCAATTTAAACGACAACAGCTCCATTAATAATACATCCCCTCGGCGCGCAGGTATAAAAAAGCGCCGCAGATGCACGTCCCAGCCTCCCGCGCGACAATTAAGATTAGCTTTTCTCTTCCCGATTGTCTCCCAGCCCACGCTCTAAATCTCGCGCATATACATCCGTGAAAAGGATCGTCCCGACCCATGTACGTATACACGTGCGAGCCAGCCGTCTTCGGTAATCCCGAGTCGTAAAAAAGAGAGCAGGGGCTTTTTGGCGCCAGGTCGCTCGTAAAAATCCTCGTTTCCTGTGTGCTTGTGACTTACGCGTGCTTTCGATCTGTGAACTTATATACGTGTGTCTGTATATATATATATACTCACGGGAATCGGCCGGCCGGCAAGCAGCGCATAGTCCGCGTGTATAGATCCGCTTCAGCTCCTCTCCTGACGATATTGCGCCCCGCCGATTAATCAAGCCGCGCGCGCGCGCGGCTCGCCTTTACACTCCTGTGTCCGTCTATTATACACTGCACTGGCCCCGGCGATTCTTATCTTTATACGCACCACTTAAGTTAACAAGCACATGCACCGCACACTTGGGCTATACCTGTATGCACCTTCTTAGCCGGGCCCCCGGGATGGGAATTGATTTATGAAGGTATGATCGATTACCGGCGACTCTCGAATTAATAACCCGTAGCTTTTGGAATTCTCGAGTTCAGCTCCGCGAGCACGCGGGTTTTGATACGTTTTTTTTGTTTTTTTCTATTTTATTTTCAAAACAGCCCGAAACAAACAAACATTTCAAGCGGTCCTTCAAATCAGGCACTCGCGCGTCAAACGGCGAGCGCGGATCTGCAAAGCACTCGTTCAAAAAACAGAAAAAAAAAATGATCAACGACAAAAATGGCTATCGCGCTTAACAAGTTCGATGACCGCGCGACGCTCTCTCAGCCTATACACTTGCGCGCACTCTTGGCGTGCACGTCTATAGAATCACTTGTCGCGTGCGAGGGTGGCTCGTGTCTGTATGTAACACACCGCACACGCGCAGTTCGAGAGTAGCAGCAGCAGCAGGAGCCGACCGATGTGCTCGGGCCGAGGTGCGCCGCGTGAATGCCGAGCGCCGCGCCGCTGTCTGTTTTCTCCCTGCGCGCGCGTCGTGCGGTATAGAGGGCCCTCTCTCTCTCTTTTGCGCGCGCTCTGCGGAGGATCGAGGGAGGGAACGAGGCTGTGGACCGCCGCGTGCGCGTCTAGAGAGGCCTTCCTTTGCTTCTTCTTTTTTTTTGTCGAGGTTGTCGAGACGCCGCTGCGGCTCATCCCCCCGCAGTCGTGAGATCTTTGCTGGTGCACGGTTGGTGCTTGGGAAGTTTTGGTGTAGTGAGGATCGGTGGCGAGCGCTGGATTAACGGTTGCGGAGTGCTTGGGTGATCGGCTGTATGGTGGATAGATAATCGAAGTCGGTTTGGTTGGGAAATACTCCTAGAAAATGTTGATTTTTGCATAGGATAGAATTGTTTGCTCGTTATTTGGAAAAGGAGACTTTTACTTTTTAGTTTATCAGTTATAACAAAAAAAAATTGATCAAAGTCGGAGATAGCTGACTCCTCTGAATATAACATAGTTCTTGTTGAGTTTCATTTAGCATCCTTAAAAATAAGTCATTACTTGATCGTTACATGTTTGTCCCATCAAAACTAGCAATTAGTAGCTCTACTCACGCAAGAATTCTTTTGACACTGTAAAAAAACTTACTATTTTTATAACTGCACCTTTGATTACGAATGTTGTATCGAATTTCACCGATAGCCGTTTATTAAGGACGACCTATAAGGGAGTGACTTATGTTTTCACCATTGCAAAAAATGATAATGTTTATAAATTTTCTCGAAAATTCATCGAGAGATTTTGCTGAAATTCTTACAAGCTTTACTTTAATACGGGCATATAAAATACGTTAGAACATTATTAATATTCGATTATTTAACAAAATTATGGAAAATATTTTGATTCTAAAAAAAAACGAAAAATGTAAAAGTTATTGAGTTTTCAAAAACACATCTTTTCTTTTTTGTGAGTTTTGATGAAAAATCAATTCTACAAAATTAATAGTGAAATATTGAAAATTTATTTGAACTACGTAACAACAACAAAATTGTGAAATAATTAACGTTCAATCATTATAAAAAAATAACTTTTTAAAAAAACTTTTTCGACAGATTTTGCTAAAATTTTCGCAGGTCTCTCATTGAACTAAAAGATATTTACAGTCTCAATTTCAAATTTACTTACAAATTTTAAAGAAAAAAATTAAATGTTTAAATATTATAAAAAATCGATTTTTTAAATAAAATTATAGAAAATATTTTGATTCTAGAAAAATGTATAATATAAAAATTATAAAATTTTAAAAAACATATATTTTCACTTTCATATGTTTTGATCAAAAATCAATTCTACAAGAAATAATGGTAAAAATCGATTTTTATGACGATTTTTGAATAATATTTAGCAAAATAATGAATTTTTTTAATATTTATGTTATAAAAGTTATAAATCTCTAAAAACAAATCTTTGTGTCAGTAATATTTTTTAAATTTACGATTTTGATAAATTTTTTTAATTTTATTATTTTAAGTCGCATCCCCCTAGTATTGGGTATTAACATTACTGAATAGGGGAGACCTGGGCAAGATGAACCTACTAGGCAAGATGAACATAAGCTACTTTTAGGGCATAGACTGTAGCAGCGAAAATTCTGAAAATATTTGAAAATTCTCAAAATCGCAACTTTGATTGGATTTTTCGACTCTCCGGCTGTAAAATACAGTACGTACCTGTTGCGGAAGGTAATTATCTATCTCGTGTGACTTTCGAGATAGATAACCTCGTGAAAACTGTCACACGAGCTAAATAATCACCTTCTGCTCCAGGTACGTAATATACTATTACATATTGCTTACTTCACTAGCATTTAAGTTTCAGTGTGTGAGCGGTGCTAGAAGTAATAAGTAACACCGTCGAGAAAAATAAATATTGATTATCTGACTTACGACATCGCCAATGTAAGAAAGTGAATATTTTCTTCACTTATATTATTCATTTACTTCTAAAATTCATATGGGTTATTGCATTTACTCATACTTTAATAAATCCATTTGCTTCTTTAACAACGTTAATTTCATGGTTATCGACATAGAGATGTAACTTTTTATTGTTTCTATTAAAACTTTCGAAAACTATAGCTTCGATTTTATTTTTGGAAATCTTAAATCATGTTTTATTCAAGAAGTTTATGATATTATCAAGAGTTTGCTGAATTATTTCTCTACTAGCATTAATATTTTTTCTTTTTATAAATATCGTTAAATCGTCTGCGAACATAGCCCATGATACTGGTGCTTGAATATAATTAACTATATTATTAATAATTAATAAAAATATGGTGACACCGATAGATGAGCCTTGAGGTACTTCTTTATCAATATAAATAATGTTGGATAGATGGTTTGATTTATTTAAACCTTAATAGATCGATTGCTAAGAATAATTTTAATGAAATGGTAAATAGTCCGGGGACTGGGTACCTTCCCGTGTGCACGGAGAGGTCCGTGGATAAATCATGGTTATTCTTATGTTCCATTGTTTAAACAAACTATAATAGTACATTATGCAACAAGGAAATAAAGTCGAAGATTATACCCGCGGGTGAATTTACTGCACGAACGAAGCGAAGGTAACGCGTCCGAAGCGCTGTTTGTTTATTATAAATAATCATGAATAAAGTGGGTTAATTGTTGTTTCTTTTATTTAAATATGTAATTGATACCTTGAAAAAGAAATATCCACTTCAAAGTTTAAATAACATTAGTTCATCTCGTAGTATTTATAAATCAAAGTTGGTGAAAATTTACGAAAATGAAAGTTTGAACGGCCATACTTAACTTTTTAAATATCGGTTTTATAGAAAAAATGTATAGATATTACGGAAAAAATGTATAGGTATTACGGAAACTTGTTGCTAATTTATTAGAAAATCTTTTCTTTGCCAAATTATGTTATAGTTTTTAGTGGCATATTATTTTATTAAGGCTTGTATTTTTGCTTTTATTAATCATTTCTTTTAGTTCTGTGATTCAAATTATGTCGTTTATTGGGTCATCAGCGTTAATTGTCAACTATTGGCGTACTAAGGTTGTCGTAATTTTCTTTCTCTATCTTTTTTTTATAATCTAAAATAGTTGGTTATAGTTATTGTTACTGGGATTGTTGGCAAAATTATTGACTTAAGCATCTCCTACCTTTATTGGGTCCGTTATCATACTGTTATTCTCTTTCAAAGCTGGGATATTTAAAGTTTCTCTATCTTCGATAGCTTTTATTTTATTCCATATTTCTTTTATAGGTAGTTAATTATTGATTGTTTTTAAATATTTTAGTCATGTTTGGATCTTGGAATGTTTTACAGTTCGTTTAGATACAGCTTCAAGTCTTTTAAATTCCATTTTATTTTCTAATGTGTTTGATTTTGCTTCCTCATAGAGAAAGCTTTGTAATAGTAAAATTTTGAGTTTTGTCAAATTGCTTTAGAAACATGTTTAGATGAGTTAGAAGTTCGTAATAACGAAAATACACGTATTAATTATAAAATTCCGAACACAGCAATTTAGTTGATTTTCAGAACACTTTTTTTGCTCAACTTTAAACAAGCATAACTTTGGTTCAAATTATCAATTTTAATTCTGAAAACGGCAAATTGAAGCTTGTTGTTTCTACTTTGATTTTAGTTATTAAAAATTTATTGAGAATATTCGTAGACTGAATTATTCGTATTTCAAGTAGAAGCTCTTTTTTCATATTTTTCTTAAAATAAAACTACAAACATTAATAATTTGAGTTTTCCGAAGCGTTCGACCGTTCAGCTCCGGCTTTCCTCATTTTTTGGTAACCAAAAACATATCCCAAAGTTTCATCAAGATTTGTGACCTGAAGGTCATACACTCTCCTGGTAAATTAATTAATGTATATATTGGCTGTAAATTATTTTTACTACTAAACATATAAATGCAATACTAATTAATTGCATAGAAATCACTTCGCCGTTTTATCAGAACAGTTTAAAATCTATTCAATTTATCGTGATATTTTTATAAGTTTATCTATTTAAGTAATTATATCGCTTATAAAAGAAATAAATAGAACTGAAGTAATACTACTTTATACAATAAGTTATGGAATATAAAAAGGTATATTCCATAACTCAGAGGAGAGAATTCAAAAGTGAGTAGCCTCTACCCGAGTTGTTTGTTTTAAAAATTTATCTAAAAATTATCATGAATATAAAATCAATTTTTAAACATTGCTTGCAACTTTCGAAAGAATCGTTAGTAATAAATGAACTAAAGCTAAAATTAAAGCTTTTCTCATCTAATTTTATCTTTCTTTAATCTAGTGTCCATAGCATAAATATATAAGATACTGTACGAACATGTAAGGCGTTCGAAGCACCGTAAGAACATATTTGAGATTAAATACCTAGTAAAAAAACTTTATTTGAGAGAATTATGAAAACTGAATTTTATTTTCAAGAGTTATAAATCGATCATCAAAAACTTGTTGAAATCTCTTTTTTCATATACTTGTTAGTCTATGTTACCGCAATTATCTACAGTATCTTAAAGTAAATTACAAGACGTGAAAATAGTTAAAATAAAATTGGTGAACATTTAGTTTAGTAGTTTTAAATATTTTTATGAATGTACAAATAAATAATCCTTTCTGCGTATCTACTGATAAAAGTGATAAATTTTATAGATTGATAAAACTGAATTTACAATTGAGAGCTGGATTTTTTTAATATTAAAAGAGAAGGGGAAATACGTAGTTAGATATGACAAGGTATACTCACTCTTTTCCAAGTTATATAAGTAATATATAAAGGATGTGTTTCATCATTATTATCTAGTACTTTAATAAGTGTCTCAACTACGGAAGGTGGAATTTATCTCTTAAATTGGTTTAATATTGCTTTACTGTAAAGTTTTACAAAAAACTCAGCTTATATTAGTATTATAAATTATTTTTAAAATTTCAATATTTAGTTATTATTTTTAAATCAATAAAAATTTATAAGTTGGTAAGTGACATCTTCATAAACATCTATTTCATCGTTAAATTAGTTTATATAAAAATTGTATATAATCGATATGCGTTATTGTGCATAAATTGTAGCTTATAGGAAATAATTTTTATAAAAAACTTAGATCACTGATACTACTAAAAATTGGTTTGAAATTGGTGCTAATGGAAAAGTTTATAGTTATTTAAGTAAAATATGTAATCAATTAATTGCTGTATTAAAATAATTTTGAAGAAAAAAATTCCATTTCTATTTTGCGTTTGTTATTTTATAATTTTATTAAGAATTATGCAACAGAACTCATGGTTCTTTGAATTAAAGACTTTTATATAAACTTAGTTTTATTGCATTAGAATTTATATAAATTTTTTGCATTTTATTGATATTATTTATATATAAAAAAATCTTTATAATAATTTTTACTCTTGCCTATAATTTTTTATTAGTATATACTGACCTTACATCTTTCGTAAGTGTCCAGAGATGAGATTAGTCATAATATGACTATGACTGCACAGACAATGTCAACCCAATGGTAAACATCCGATAAGATGGTGCGAATACCTCATACCCGTATCGGGTTATATGTGTGTAATTGCACCATTTATCTATATTTTTATCATGTTTTATCGGACCTTTTCAATTGGAAATGTACTGTTGATCAATACAGGTCACATTATAACTAACCTTACCTAACACAATTTAAAAATGAAAGTCAAAAAAGATTCCGGAAACTTTTTGAATAGCACAAGGTGTACAAACAAAAATGGTTTCTGAATATTAAAATTCTTGGCAAATTTTCTATTAAAAATAATGTAGATTAATTTTTCGAAAAGTAAAAGTAGTGTGATAAAAAATAATGTAGATTAATTTTTCGAAAAGTAGTATGATATTAATGCACTAAAAATCACCTAAATTTCAATTTGCTAATATTTACTATTTATATTATTTTTTATCTATTTTGGGCGCCAGTCGTAAAAATCTAATGCTACATTGATTGCCGATTTCAAAAAATATAACGACTACGTCAGTCTCGCCCATCAGATAAAAAAAACATGAAAAATGAATATATGAATTACAAAAGCTACGGTGAACACTAAAAACTAGTGGATGTTACCTCGTGTATTTATAGTATTCAGTTTTAAAAAGTCCACTTTACGCCCATGGTATATACAACATACTATTTAAAAAACTCTGATTTAGGCAGCATCAAACTTAAATTTGATATATAATACTTTGATAAAATATAATTTATAAAACTTTATAATAAAAATGAAACATCTTTTTGAATTAAACTATTGGTGAACGCACATTTTTAAAGTGTAAGCATTAATCATAGCAAAAATTAATTATAATATTTTATATGATTTAGACAGATGCCATACAATATTTTATAGAACTTCTGTTTATTCTGAATCCATCAGAAAAACAAAGTAACAACTATAGCAAAATAACTGATGCTGAAACATAATCAAATCTGTAAGTTTAATTTTTAGCTCTACTTAAATAATAACGCTTATCAAATAAGCATCAATGTATAATTTTAATGTTAATAGTTGATGGTAACATATACAAAGAATAAAATTAATAACTGTTCCAGGAATAAAATAATTTAATTCTCAATAAAGATTCTCTGTTTAGGGAACAGAAAATAAAGGATAATCTACAAGAAGATTTGCAACATGCATGAACTAATATTCTTTGAAATTGTTCCTAAACACAACTATGATCAAGAAATGGATGATATTTTAGATCTTTTTAAAGAAGATCAAAAAAAAATTTTATCAACAACGATTTATAAAAAATTATTGCAAAAAATTATACATTGTGCAGAAAATCTTAGTGGAGAATCGATTCAGGCACATAAAAAAGTTCTCAGTTACATATATACGGCAACTTTAAGCAAAATTTGTATTATTAATACAAATATAATAAATGATTTAATTAATAATCAAATGGGTAAATCATCTAATTTATGGCAATTCTTAGATTTAATTAATATAAAAAAAGATAAAGAAATAACTGATATATCGTTATTGTCTAAGAAAGTATTTCATAAGATAATAAATCTTACACCTGAAATAAACACTATTTTTATGCAAGTAGACGATCTCATAAAGTTGTTATTTAGAGAGAAATTCGAAATGGACAATGTTAATAATGATCAAAATAAAACAATGGTAAATAATGATAAAAAATTAGAAAAGTTATTAGTTTTGAGAAAATCGTTAAGTATTATAAAAATTTCCACTGATTTTTTGAGTTTTGCTGATGCTGTAGGAGCAGAGGCTAGTTCAGATATTGAAAAAAGAATTGTGGTAATGGAATCATTATCCTTCAATTATAAAAAAGTAGATAAAACTTCTTCGTTACCAAAAATAGTAAAAGATTCTATTACACAAATATTAGATCAACTTAAAAATGAACAATTACTTTTCAAAGAACAATTAAATGACATAGAAGAAAAATTAAAAAACTTTTTACTCCAACAACCATCAAATAGTGTAGAAATAATTAGAAACCAAACGTTAGACGCTCAATTGAAATTAAATAAGGAAATAGAAAAAGGAGACGACTTAAATACTATTTCTGTAGAAGAAGAACGAAATATAAGAAAAGAATTGATAAAAATAATACAAAATCAAAAAAAATTATTAGAGAAACAAACATCTGAAACTAATACGAAACTGAATATTGAAACTGAACTAAACTTTATTAACCATATTCATCAAATTGCATGTATGACAGAAATTTCAATAAATATGTATTATAAAATTAGAAATCATCAGTTGCAAATTAATAGATTTGTGGGTGCTCAAGAAAAAGTAAATGCTAAAATAACTGCATTGGAGCAACACGAAAGAGAAATTTATAAAAACATATTACATACATGTAAAATTATCCAAAATTATGTAATGGATATGAAAGGTAGTTTACAAAGAAATTCTATTGCTTTCGATGTTAGCGAATGGCATATGCAGAAAGCTATGAAAGATATACAGGAAAAAATACAAGATATTTTAGAAGAATTTGATTTACCAGAAAATGTACAAAGCTTTATAGATAAATTAGAGGAAGGAGTTTCTATATTAATTAGCTCATATAACAGTATAGAAGATTACCATTGCAAAACTGAATTATTGGCTTATATTATAAACAATTTGAGCGCTAATTGGATTGAAGTAAACAATGAAAACTTAAAAGAAGCCATTGATGATTCAAGCTCGCTTTTAGAATCTAATATTTTACTGGAAAAATATATAATGTCTACAGAAACATTTATGCACTATTTATTTCCATTGATAGATTCTTACAAACTATCACAGTTTGATTTACCACCTTCTCTTAAGCCAAATGATATCGATGGTTTAATAGTTAATGCTAAAAATAAATTTAACGACTTGCAGTTTAAATTACTTTATTCCCAAACAGTAATTAATCCAGAAGACAATTATATTCGAATTGGCATCTTCGACAGTGGAAATGAAATTACATCGCCATTCTTTGTGTGGAAGCATGGTACACATAAACAAATCATATCGAAGTTATTAGAAGGAGAAGAAGTAACATTAAAATCTGATGTTCATAAAGGCTTCAAAGGAAACGCAATTAAGTTTAACGAAATAGGAATAAAGTTTAAATTAGCCAATGAAACAATGCAACAGGAATTATATTATCAATTAGAAAAAGGTTTTGGAGTGTCCATGACTCATTTAGGAAACTCTTATTATCACTGTAATAATAATGTTTATACTATAATAAGTGATATTAACAGAATTACTTTTTCCTTTGCTAAAGATGGGAAAGGAGAACCTCTATTTAATAACGAGAAATATAGTATAATAAAAAACAATAGACCTGTACTAAGCCCTTATACTACGTGGAATATAAAACTTATTGGTAGGAATGTTGGAAATTTGGATACTTTAACAAAATATAAAAACGAAATAGTAAATCTTGAATTAATAGGAAAAGGTAGTTACATTATAGATGATGGATCTCATTTATGTAGTACCAGTAACTTGCATAAATATTATACTCAAATCGAAACATCACCTAATAATAATACAGATAATTTGCAAATAACACTATCAGATAATGATATAGATAAAAAATCTAACGAATCTAAAGAAAAACATAGAAAGCGTCGTTTTATAGATGACGATGAATTAATCCAAGCTGCTAAAATAACATCTTTCGCAACAAACGGAGGATTAAACAATATTGAATTTTCGATTATAAATAAAATTATTAATTTAATGAATAAAAGTTTAACATTATTTAGAAATTTAAAACCAATGAACTCCATGGCCAGCTGGTTTATTGGAAATGAAAATAACATTGATGAGTTAGCATTAGATCATTTAGATAATCCTCCTAGTTTTATTAATGAAAAATTGCTAAATTCCCAAGTAATAATACCAGAGTTATTAGAGTTTCTAAAGTTATCAAGTAGATCTATAGACGATCAAAGATCTAAAAATAGCTTGAATAATGTAATAAATGATTCTTTACTATACAACCATGAAAATTTGCTGTTGCTGGATTTAATTATTCGTCGGAAATTCGGTAAAAAATATTATAAAAATAATACAGTTAACAGTAGCTACGATCTCGAATATGCACAACGTCTTGCTTATGGACAATAAATTCCTCAAAATGATGTAATGTCAACTACAGTATTTGATTCGGGAAAATAGTTTAGGTACGGACATATTGTTTTTGATAATTATTAATGAATATCATATGAATATTAGAAATAACTTTTAATGCTTTTATTTGTTTATTCTAGCAGGTCAATAGATGAAGTACTCTATTAAATGTGGCTGTAAAGAAGAAAGATAAGAAGTAAGAATAATAGATACATACATTTTGTATGGTATACATTAAAATTACAAAAAATTTACTTCATTTTTTATTATCAAGACTAGATCATGCGGCCGCAGATTAGGTTACCTACGGTTAGAACTGTCAATAAAAACAAATAAAAAAATAAAAGAACACATCTTCTCAGCCAATCAGATAGCGAATAAACTGTCAACAATAAAATACACATTAACTTTTTGTAAAGGGAAGGGATAATAAAGATTTGTATTCTCTTAATCTATAATTAATTTTATGCCTGTACAGATTGTAGAGTTTTAGTACAATTATAGAGAAGATTACAGTTCTCAAATTTTGATTTCTCCATATTTACTTGAAATCAGTAAAAGAAAATAAATTTTATGATAAATTTTTTTATCAATATAGATTCATATTTTGGTACTTTTTATAATAAATTTGATTTGCATCTAACATCTATGTAATGTAGTAGTAAATGTTAAAAAAATTATAGAAATATATTAAAATATATAATTTTCGTAATAATATGAAAATATTTCAAATGCTACATAATGATTCATAATACGGAAAACCAATAATTAAAAATTAACATCAAATGAGTAAAACTTATTACTAAATTCATTTATTTTATTTTATTTTTTTAATAAAACTAAAAACTATCACGACTATTTGCTTTTAGCAATCAAAAAAGATTCTATAAGTTTGGTGCCAACATTCACACTCGGAGATCTCAGTACGTAAGAAGACCAAAACTAATTCGAAAAAAGAAAAGTCGATACTTTTGAAAATTCAATATTACAAATTTATTTTCACATTTGATTCTGTTCAAATATTATTTATATACACACATAGTAGTACTATAGCCCATTTTTAGTAAAGAAAGTGAAAATTAACTTAATCTCATTACGCTCTTAACCATTCACATGTATCCTTAATAGATCGGAGATCAAAGAAAATGCGCGAATTTCCATGCGACTTTGGCAAAAATGTAGCTGCCTCTGCAGAAATGCGTACTAAGCATATAGTAATACTGCAGCCCTTGTCGCTTCTCAACTTCCTTATCGCAGTGGCACTGCTGCATACTATTATGTACTTTGCAATGTACACACGCGTGTCCATTCTTGAAAATCACCATAGTAGCTGACCCATCCCCCAGTACTTTCCAGCGACCCTTTCCTCGTTCTACGCTGCTTTTTTAGTTTTAAATGGCGAAATTTAGTACCTGCATGCGTAAATAAACGAAGGATACTGATAAAGCCAAACTTGTAGATGAAATATTGAAAGATGACAGGTTGTTACGGGGCCACATAAATGTTATTTAATATATTATAATATGAGTAATTTGAATTGTTGCAGAAAAAGAAGTAGTTTAATTTTTTCCTTTAAAGTAATAAACTTTGATAGTAATTATGTTAGGTCAGTTTTAATATTACAAAAAAATTAATATTATGTAATACTTATTTGAAATAAAGTTTTATATTTATAATAAACACGTTGAATAATGGTTTGGTATTTATAACTTTAAACTTAAGTACTAACTAGCGACCATCAAGAAATATTTTCATATATACATATGCGACGTGCGCTTATCTCTTACAATGTATTTTATAATTGCGCATAGAACATAAATGTTGAAATAAAAATAAATAAATAAATAAATTATGAAAATAGACGTATACAGACAATATAGATATGATTTTTTATATTGAAAATTATGTTACTTGATGAATTTTGATCTATGAAGTGAGACAAGATCAGAAAATTAAATAGCCCCTGGTTACTTAGATTGCTTAATTATTAATATAATTGTAGCTGTTGTTCGAGGTCAATTAGGCCTTACTTAAGGCTTAATAAAATACGAATAACTAATTAATTTACTATTCGTATGTATAATGGAAAAACTATTTGGTTAATGGAAATTTACAATATTCTTATATTAATTTATATTTTTAATAAAAAAAGTCAAAAATCAAGAACAAAAACGATAAATATAAAATTTGTATTAAAACTTGAGAGAAAGAAGGTCAATCAATACGTTGTCAACATTAATCGAGTTATCCATCAAATTTTCGTTTATTTGCTACATACGTATATTGTACACGGCTGACTTAATCCTAAATCGTATCCTTTATTAGTATTTATAATGAGCGCTAACATTTTCAGCCTATTTAGAAAAACGTGCGCGATCGACAGTTAAAATAGTACGCAGGTGTATGCCTGTGCCATGGAAGCAAATTCCAGTCAAACTGCATTATTTTTTGAATTATAGAACCATGTCGTGAGTTTTTGTTACCAAGATTAAATGCTTGAGTGACTTTATCGATTGCGCATAGTTACATTTTTATCATGCGAAATGAGAGTGTCTTGTAGATGCGCAAATAGTGGGAGTTAGTAGTTATCGGTTTACAGATTGATTCATTTTATTGAGTAATTTTAATAGATCATTATGATAAAGTTATACTTAAGATATTTTTAAAAATAACCAAACATATCTTTGATAAGTATACACATACAGATAGATAGATAGATATGATTTATCTATCATATGCGTATACAGACACAAAATAAGACAATTTACTTATGAAACAATTTTTAAATTAATAAAACAACAATGATTGTAATATATAAGTATGTATACTACATTGAAAACTTATATTAAATGATTTTACTAATGCAAAAATATAAATATTTAATATCGTCAAGGGGCCACCACATTTTTAAAATCTAAACAAGATCCAATCATTTATGTTTAGAATAAATATTTTACTGTGGAAATTCAAGAGCATTTTTTAATAAACAAGTTTTTCTTATCACTAGTGAACGCTGTATATAATACTTATTCATATAGAAATATATTTAATAATTGAATGCGTGCATAATAACTACAAAATATTCTTTCTATTTTTTTCAAAAATTTAAGCTTTCATTTCAAAAAATTAAGTTTTTTATTTAAAATAATAAAAAAAAAAAACAAATTAAATAATTAAATCGAAACTAACATTTGAGACAGAATATAATTTATTGAATTCTATTTAATCATAGGATTAATCTATTTATCTGTAAATATTCAAATAAAAATATCTTTTAAGAGACTAGAAGAAAAACGCTAGTTTAAAACGTAGACGGGAACAAAATGAATAATCATGAACTTAGCATCGGAGATTCAATAAGTCTCTACATCTTTTATGAAGGGATTTCACTAGTGTGTACGAGTGGATTTCCACTGTTTACGTAGTTAAATTTTCTTATGCTAATTTTAGCTTCATCTTGGTAAATTAAAGTTTGTAACTAGCCTTGATTAAACTTTAAAGTTTCTTTTTAGACTTTGTTCTTTTTATAAAAAAACAAATTCACAAGATCAATATTTTTAAGAGTTTCTCAGTATTGTTATAGTATTTAAAATTGTAATTTATGATAATCATTACTTAAAATTTCTTAATAGTAGTTTGTAATAGACCGGAAACATTATAATTAATAACATAATTCGAAAATTATTAGTATCTATTACTAATTTCTTAGTTGATTATGATATTAATTCTGAATGAGTTAAAAACAAGAAAAACAAAAGAAAAATTAAAGCACCGAACTGTTCGATAAGTAACAACGTAGTTGCAGAGTCGATTGCATATATTTATAATTTTTTTAAAATTCTATCCCGATTCAAAAACAGTTAAAAGTCATAAATGGATTATTATATTTATGCTAATTCTTGAAAAGTTAAATTTTATAGTACTAAAATATTCTAAATGGGTATTTATTTTTCCGTCCTCCGGGTGCAAAACTCGTTTTTCCGCCCGCTTGGAAAAAATGCGTGGCGCTAAAACGAGCTTTACGCACGTCGTACGGAAAAATTGATAATTCGATACTAGAGAGAGAAAGTAATTTCAACCTCGTGTGACCTTTTCACCCTCGGTTCGCTCGAGCGCAAACGCTACAAGAGGTTAAAATCACTTTCCCGCACTTGTATCGAAAATAACTATTTATTATTATATCTTAAAAATAATTCCTTTGCATCAATAGTTCTCATTAAAACTTTCATCGCAAATTCATTCAAAGTGATTTTATTTACACTCACTTTACAAATATTACTGCTTTCAAGAAGCTTCTCAATGAAAAATAAAATACATACTTAATAAAAATCCAACCTAATCCAAGAAAAGAATGCATACCTAGTGATATACAAAAGAAAATTTCTCGAGGTCTACGTCTTATATAGTCATCAGCTTAAAACTTTCTTTTTACACGTTATACTGTACTACAGTACCCCTTGCATGTAATCCTTTGACCTCATAATCCTCAATGCTCCGCATCCTGCACTTATACGTAAATACATATATACTTGAGTAGAAGCCGGTGGGCCGGCATAAGAATCGCTCATCAACCTTTCACCCTTTGGCACTTTTCCAATCCATATTTTTTGAAGAAAAAGCATTTACGTTACGTGTATATATGTATATTTATTATGCAAGGGTAGTTGCGCAACTTCTGGCGGCCAAATGCTTGTCTCACTTTTACCCTGTTTCACGCGAATTTTTTTCTCATAACGAGGTTTTAGTTTTAGTTGGCAAAGATGTGTGAGCAGTTGAAAATATGTTTTGGACATTATATAAAAAATAAATTTTTGATTGCTTTTATTTAATATTGTAAGTTTTTTTTTAATTGTTTATATGAAATTATTTTAACGACTCGTTTCATTAAAGAACTGCATAATTTCTTAAAACGCATGGTTGTAAAAATACACGAATTTGATGTCTTTAATTTTTTTCGTAATTTTTGTTAAAAAATATTTTATATCAAAGTTTGTACGGCTGACATTTTCCAATTAAAATTAGGAAATCTTCCCATTTTTTATTCTCGCTACAGATCACTCAGCCTACCAACGTAAATATTAAATTCTTGAAAATACGAAATAAATAATAAACAGCATAATAATGCTACTGAATACTGTATGATCGCAGGTGTATATAAATATATTACATTTTTTAAATTCTTTAAAAAATGTATCTTGTCCCTGTTTTATGACTATGATTTATTTGATGTTTAGAAAAACTTTAAAACCCATTATAAGTTGTATATGCATTTTTTTAAATATTTTTTTATTCAGCCTAAGCTGTAATGTACTAATCAAGAATTGCATTGTATAAGAAGCATCTTCTACGTGAGGCTTCCCGAGTATATACCTTTAATGGTACCAGTTATCATTTTATGTACAATTCTTTTGTTCAATTTTTATAATATTTGTTTAAATAATACGCAATCGTCTTGCAGTATACCGACCAATAATTCGCAATATCAAGTTACGCAGTGCGTAGGCATTGCGATTATCGCACACGCGAGTCCAAGGATTCTTCGAAGAAATTAGAAAAAGCGCTGAATTTCGCGTTCGCCGATTCCCGCGCAATGAATACCGTTTTCGCTACCCCTCTGGGCCAATCCGGTTGACACTGAGCATCTTAGCTTAGCCCTGACCAAGTTAAAGACGATTGATTGGAGTACAACATGGGCATGGACCGTCTATACGTTTATAATTCAATCTCGAGTCTCTGTGACAGGTGGCGAGCAAGGAGCTATCGACATTGTTGTTCAAAGAATTACAATAAGTGTTCAAAATAGTTGATTTATAATTCTAACGAAGAATTTAGCGCGAGCCCAATTTTTTGATCGTTATTCACGGTTATTCGTGTAATATACAGAGTCTTATAAATGTGCATTCAAACTACGTAAAAATATTTATACTAATGTAAATCTCATGTACTTACTAGTAATCTTCTTCTTAATTCTATTGACCTCTCGTCTCTTGGACACTTACTAGAAATACTGACACGAAAAGTAGAACTGCAATCCTGACGTGAGAAAACCGAGACCGAAAACATCATGTGTAAAATATCAAACACGATCCAAAAGTACAACAATTCTAAGTAAGACTCAAGCTCAGAGCTACAATTCAAATCAACCGATACCACAGCGAACGTCCGTTACCTCCAACGGCTTTCCGAACCAGCGTCGACATCTCCCGGCCGAACCAAACCTCCACCTCCCCAGATACAAAACCATCCACGCCACCCTCCTTACCGACGGCGCAACAATGACGCACTCCCCCCGTGCGCGCGCAGCCTCGCGCATCACTGCACACGCGCACATGCATAATCCAGATATACAGCGTAAGTATAGAGCGCGAATTAAAGCGCGCGTGTTCGATCGGCGCGGCTGCGTGCGCGCCGCGCGATTCCGCATCTCTACCCACACAGAGCGACACGCAGAGGCGGAAATAAGGCGAAAAAAAAGCGCGACCGTCAGTCCGATGTGCGCCAGCGCGCAGCTGATGACACGTCGACAGAGCGCGACTTAAATACGGCGCGCACGATAATAAAAAAAGAAAAACAGTTCGCGCGTCACGCGGCAGCGCTCGCATAGGGCTGTCCGATATATCAATCACGGCGTGCACGTGCGGCTATATATATACGTCTGCTAGGCGAAAGTGCGCGCTGCTTCCGCTCGTTATAGCGCGCGGCTAGCGTAAAGAAAGCCTGCTCAACAAGTGTCAAAGGGACGCGCCGTTGCGGGGCCGGATACAGAAGCGCGATAGCACAGGAGTGTTATGATATAAGCGATAGTCTCCGCAACGTGGTGAGGAAGAGAGAGAGATAGAGAAGCTGATGACTATGGATTTTGCGCGCACTCGCGCGTGATTGTTGTGTAAACAGCGTACGAGGAAATACCGCGCGTCCACGGGGCTTGCCAGTATGCTGCGTTGGAAGGGCAACAGCAGCGATAGCACAGCAGCGTCAGCCAACACTTGAATCGATATAATACGCGAAGGGGGATTTTTTCCTGATAGAGAGAGGGGCGAGGACTGGTTTGGCGGTGAGGCACCGCGAGCGATTCGAGGAGGAAAACTAATGACGCCAAGGGGCAAGGATGAAGCGCGAAATTTCAGGCCGCTGCCTTCTGCTCCTGGCTACGTGGGCTGCCCTTGGTGCAGCTGTCAGGGTGGTAAGTTGCTTTGGAGGAATTAACGAGGGTGTTTGGTTGGCTCGATGGTGTTGTATTGTTGGTTCTTTTGGTATTTTGCAGAAGAAGGTGCACCACCTGGAGGATCGTAAGTTTGCCTCCGAAGAGTACTTGGATCCTGAAATCGATGAGAGGGACAGTGGACCGGAGCCTCCGATTTCACCTCTGGACCAGCCGTTAAACAAGAAGTTCAATCTGCCTTTACCCAGGCCTACGCATTTTCCAGATAAACTTAATCCAAGTGAGTCTATTAGGGAATTCACATTTATTATTATTCATCTGAAAGTTTAAATTTTCTTGGTTATATTCTGTAATGTATGCGTACATATGGCTTGATAGGAAATGCACACTTTGAACTACTTGTTGATAACACATTACGACTGTTGAATCATTTGTTGAACTTAGTAACTGATAGCACAGTATTAACAGTTTGATTGCACAATATGCATTCGATATTCGAAATAAATTTTCTAATTAAGTGGAAAAATAAAATTGCATTATATTTTTTTCAACTAATTAAAATTTTCCATCATATTTTTTAATGTTTTCTTTTTAAACTTATAAATACTTAATTAAAAGTAAATATTTTTATTTCTTATCAAATGATTTTAATCTCATTAAATGTATCACTTCATTGCAGATATTAAATGGGATTCAATGTGGGCTTCCAATTTGGAGTTCGGACAGATATCAGCAGTATCGATTGATCCAGATGGAAATATAGGTATATTTCATAGAGGAGAACGCATATGGGATGCTTCAACATTTGGCAGAGATAACAAATTTAACACCAACAGAGGTCCGATAAGACAGAGTACAATTATGTTACTTGATAAGACTGGCAAGGTGCTACGAGAGTGGGGAAGAAGCATGTTTTATCTTCCTCATGGTCTGACTATAGACTGGCAAGGAAATTACTGGATAACAGATGTTGCTATGCATCAAGTTTTTAAATTTGATGGTAAAGATATAGAAAAGCACAAACAGCAATTGATGAGGCAAAAGTACAATCAAAGAGTAAAAGCAGAATCTGAAACATTTGATATCAATAATTTGTTTGCAAACAGTATAGTAAAACCTTCATTGATTTTGGGTGAAGCTTTTCAACCAGGCAATGATAATTCCAGATTTTGTAAACCAACTGCTGTGGCTGTCGAGGAGAATGGTGACTTTTTTGTCAGTGATGGCTATTGTAATTCAAGAGTAATTAAATTTAATAAAAATGGTGAAAGAATACTACAGTGGGGAAGAACTTGGGGTTTTGATGGTAACGAACAAATTTTTGTAGCTTTTTAAAATGAATGAGTTATAGTTATAGTTTTGTGATTTAATTACTTCTTTACTATTTTTCAGGAAAAACCTTGTATGAAAAACCACCACCACCAAATGCATTCTTAGTACCTCATGCTCTTGCCCTTGCTGAAGAATACGGTTTCATATTTGTTGCTGACCGTGAAAACGCAAGAATAGTTTGCAGTTATGCCAATAATGGAACAATACATAAAGAATATAAAAATCCTATATTAGGAGGGGCAATTTACAGTATTGCATATGCTAATGGTCGAATATACTTAGTCAACGGAAATAGATTTTCGGAAGGTATTCACGTTCGAGGTTTCGTTTTAGATATTAACACTGGGGAAGTCTTATCGCAATTTGCACCACAAATGGATATGAACACTCCTCACGATATTGCTGTGACGAATGATGAACGCGAAATATATGTAGTTGAATTGAACTCACGTAAAATATATAGATTTATACAAGGTAAAGTAATTAAATTTATTTCTAGTAATTACATTTCTTAGTTTTTTCTAAAGAAAAATTGAAATTTGAGTATAGTACAGCTTAAGTGATAGAAATATGTATTTTAGGAATATAGATTTAAGGAGGAAGCAAAAGATGTTAAGAATAAAAAAAATTTTAATTTTGGTTACTTTATTTCAGATTCAAAAAGTCTGCAATCACTACCAAAATCGGGAGAATCAAAAAATGTTACAGAAACTCGTTCAGCAGAGCTGTTAGACAGCAGTATGAACACACAATCTAAAAAACCATCTCAAAGAGCCCTCGTAATAGTCGCTATAATTGCTGCCTTGTTTTTCATTGGTATCTGCATCTTTCTAGCGGCACTCTTAGCAAGATATCAAAAAAGAGGTAGAAAAACTAATTACGAAGAGCCTGATGTTGAATTTAGAAAGCTAGTCGGCGAATGAAAAAATATAGTTTTATTTTATTTGCTAAGTCATTGTGAGCATGAGTATTTTTTATAACTGTATTTTTATTTTGAAGACTTGTACATATTCGTATGAAAATTATTTGATTGTATGGTTGTGCTAGCCCAGTTTTTATTTATATATTCTTATTTTACTATACCGAACATTCCATGTAAAAAAATAACGCCATTATGCTTTTTTATACGTACAATATATATTTGTGGATTATTATTTTAGTTATATGATAGCTTAACGACGCATGTGATTTTATGTTTAATTATGTTTAGTTGCCTTTACTTCAATTACTTTATCACCTGTCAGCCATTCAAAAATTTTTTATCAATTTTTGCTTGATTCACTGTTAAAAGTTCGTATTTTATTTCTTATATTATTTAAGAATTAAAATAAAAAATGTTTATAACCAGGATGTTTATTTCCACCTCACAAAAGAAGGACGCACTGGGATAATGAAAGAAAGGACAATTTCAAGCTTTCGAGTCTTTTAGAAACTCGAAAAAGATTTAACTTTTTTGAGGGAAGACCAAATACCCGAGATTTTAGTAAATTAAATACCGAACCAGAAACATCGGAAGATGAAAATCCAGAAAATAGTTTAGAAAAAATTATATAAAGATATATATCATCGTATAAAGTACTCAGAGAAGTTCATTGTTAAAGCAATTAAAATGAGAAAAAAAGTTGGTACCTTCTAATTCTAAAAGTACATTTTAAATAAATCAAACAATTTTTAAACAATTTTGATTATTGATAAATTTATACATATTCAAAATACTTAATATTAATATAAGGATTCAGTAAGGTATTTCTCTTATTTTTCTCGATAATATATAGATTAATCTAGTTTTGTATACATGGGATATTTCACATTGAATCGGTTGACGAAATATTAAAAGTCTAAAAATGAAGTATCAGTCCATATGATCAATATGGGTCAATTTAACAGGCTATCTAAAAATGAAATTTTGTAATTATTAAGATTCTTAGAAAATTTCAATTTAGAACAACTATTTGGAAATTATTATTACTTGTATTGTAGTCGCTAATAACGATGTAGTTGACGCGACTATAAATAAAATAAAAAATATATATTATTAACTATTTTTTGTAAGAAACTTAATGATTACATCGGTAAAACTGAAAATGCGACTGCGCCGTAATAAATAAACTTTTTCTAGAAATGATATTTTATTTTGATTCGTTATTTTCAAGATGAGCCCTCACAGAAAATAGTATTATCAAAATAAAGCACTTAACCACAGTTTTCCACGCATGGGAAAGGAAAAATATGTAGTTACAATCAAAAATATTTTCATTGTAATGCAGCCGCAGTTCAGAGGAATTAAATTTTAGAAAATCATCAAAAATTCTATTAAGGTAGCTAGTTAAATTAAACTACATTATTCATATTGACAAAAAAATTTCTTTGAGCTTTTTTTTCATTACTCAATTAATTCCAGTTTCATAAATTTAAAAATGTTACCATATAAGATCTGTTTGGCATCAAGCTGACCATACCATTGTCTATTTCAACTTCTCTGAGTGTAACAGTTTTCTAAATTAACAAAATTTAACAAAATTTTGAATCTAAATTAAAAAATGTTTGATTGTATTTCACTTGTCATGGTCATTACTATCTTGAAACAAAAATTCTGCAACATATCACATATGAATCGCACAACTGCCCTATTTTTCTATTTTTACCCAATAGGAAAATTCGACAGTATTTTTTATAATTATCTAAAAAATTTGTAAACTATACATGACCATGGTCTTGAAACACAAATTTTAATATATGAAAAGATTATATTATATCAAATTATATAATTGTAGAAAAAATGTATTAGAATTTCATATGTAATTTATTAAAATTCTAATCATATTTATTTAAAATTTAATTCTTTTGGAAAATATTTTAAAAGCTATTAAAAATATATTGCGTATAAACACATATGATAATATAAAAAATAAGTCAATTATAATTTTATTAGTTAAAGGTGACAAGTATATCAAGCATTGGCTATTTATCATGATTATTACTCGTAACTATATTTATTAATATTTCATAGAGAGATAAAGTATTTATACAGATGAAGAATTTATAATTTGAGAACAAAAATCTGGATTTAAAAAAATAAAAAATGAAAATTATGTACGTACAAAAGATGATAAGACAGCGCGCTAAACCTACTATTCTTTTCTTTATTGACTGAATAGGAATGTTAGCAGCATGTGTCTGAAACGTTAACAAGAGGCTATAAATAAAATGGTACGCGACGATTAAAAAAAAAATATTACAAATGTTAATATTTGTAAAAATAGACAGTATTAATTGTTCATAATTTGGATGTTTATTTGTATTTCATCCTAATATATATATAGCTATTATAATTTTTAATAGAAGTGCTATTTTCAAAGATATATTTCAATAGAATACTATGATAATTTACATTATAATTTTTTTATGAAAGTTTTCACTCAAGTTATATTTTTTTAACTTTTTTAAATATTTTATACTTCCTTTTGTAAATATATAACTATTATCGACAAATATTATAGTTATGAAATAATAAAAATGTTTATGATCAGACTGAAATAATACTTCATATTTTGATCTCGAGTGCTTATAATTTTAAATTTTATTTAATATTATCATTCTTACATTTTAATAATAAATAAATGTATATATAAACATTGTAAAAATTTTTATCGTGTATCTGGTTGTATTATTTTCAGAAATAAAAATAAAAAAAATACAGGACTTTAAAATATTTTATTATTTTTTTTATATATATCGCTTTCTGCCAACGTTGAACATTGTAGAATATTTAAAACGTTATTTATATGTTTTGTCAACTTATAAATTACATTATAGATATTATAGGTAGGCAGAAAATTTGTGTGAGTATTATGTATATTTTGAATAAAAGTAAATGTTTCTACAAA
>JAPYZA010000128.1:0-37677 GCA_030522685.1 Eupelmus azureus | reverse complement strand
GCTGCTGCTGCTGCTGCTGCTGCTCTCTTCCTGCCCCCCACCCCGGCGCAAGTCTTTTTTTTATACATGTGTGTGTACGTACACGCAGAATCTGTGAGGATGTTTACGCTTTTACGTGTGTATTAGAGTAGGATTTAACGTTATTGCATGTCCGTTCCTTTTTTTTCGTGTTTTCCAGTGGCTGGCTGTTTTCGCGGATTGTTAGCGGGATATGTGGAGCGGCGAGGATAGACACGCGAGCCTCCCGCTGTATAAGTATACAGTTCTGTCATCGACGGGCTCGCCTTCGTCTCTCTCTCTCTCTCTCTCTCTCTCTCTGTTTTTGCGTGGGATGGACTCTGTGTGTATATGTATATATGCCTCGTCGTTGTTTTATCTCGGCGCGCGTGTGCCTATATAGGCGCGGCTTTCGCTCGGTCCCCTAGATTTCTTACCACTGCGCCGGCTTATTCCGCTCGGTTATTACCCAGTTGGTTATGCTAGAAGAGCTATACATACACGCTCCTGTATTTAGATGATTACCGGAGCTAAATTGATGGCCGATGCGCGCGCGTGCGGAGGACGATGGCTTCACGGCTCTAGGAGCACGCGACCGTCCGAGGAGAGACGATTTATTATTGTATAATCGATTTTAGTGTTGTAGATGGATATGTGCAGCGGAGCGCTGAGCGCGCGAGCTTATGGTTAATGAATTTCTGAATGCGCTTCGACTCGGTGTGGGCTTATATAATAAATAATGGCTTGGGAAAGTTTATTGGGATATGGCTGTAGTTTATCGGATAGGCTTTTTTTTGTAATTTTAGAGTGTGATTTTTTTAATTGGGGCCGGTATTATTTGTTGCCAAATGGGAATGACGAAACGGCGTAAATTGCTGGTATTTAGAGACAATTTTTCGGAGCAGAGTGCATAAAGGCAAGTTTTTGAATGGCAAAAAATTAAAAATAGCTGTTAATAAATATGATTCGTACATCCTACAAAATATGAGACATAGATACTATATTAATAACAACAAATTTTTTTTTTTTAATTCGTTTTTACTCTGAGCTACTTCCAGAACGAAAATGCACCTGTTTCTCCAATATTCTTTACATAACTCGACTTTCGTCCGAGCAGCACAATAGACGGCGCGGCAATATTTAATAAATCTTATAAAATCGATCGCAATAGAATTTATTTATAACCACTGCGCTTTAGCGCACTCCAGCTTTTTTTTGCCTACTCCGCATCTGCATCGCTCTGCTGACGCGCGGACGGCACTACCTATGCAACTGCAATACAGGCAGATTAAGTTAATATATATATAAATACCGTTTGAAAGCTTCGAAAAATTTGCTCACTCTTCAAGTACAAATTAAAAATTCGTCATAGTTTCTTAATTTATTCATTTAGTAGATGTTCTACTTGATTTAACTAAAATTAACCGTCAGCCGTCTATAAATAAAAAAACTGACCCGAATAGTCTTTAATTAGCTAAAAGGTATATTCAACAAATTAATAAAAGCAAGAGAGTGCAAGAATTGGCCGTCCGACTTCTCTGAAAATCATTTCTACGGCTCCACAGCCAATCTAAGCGCGAGTTCTACTAGAACGCTCGAATAGACCGTCAACGCGATTGGCTGAATTTTAACGGCGGTAGGTTCAAGATAGCGCGCGCATGCATATTTAACAAATACTTAAAACGAATGTTTAAAAGCGCTATCTCATAATTAATTATCATAAATTAGCGGGCAACACTTAAAGTACGATAAAATTCTTTCCGCTACTATCAGTACAAGTATAAGTAGACTCTGCATTCGGTAAAAGAAAAAAATGTAGCTCTACGCGCGCTTCGATCTGCTTTGTTAGAAAAAGAGTCTATAATCAAACTACAAAAGCCAGTATATTATAAAAGCTTGCTCAATATTTTGCCAACAAAAAACAGGCTGCAGCGGCGAACAAAAGCTCGCAGCGGCGCGCAATTAAGTAAATGTCTTCGGCGCGAGCCGCGAGCGAGAGAAAAAAGGAAACACCTGAAACTCGGCGGCTGCAGTCAGTATATACACACTCACGTTTGTTATCATTATATATAGCGCGCATAACCTACATACGCGCGCCGATATACATACACAGACAGCTCTCATATGCCGCGGCCGCGCATATAGACTTCTGCTTTCCCGTGCCGCGGCTGCAGCGGCGTAAGTAGCTAACGTGACGGCCGAAAAAAGAGGAGAGAGAGAGAGAGAGCGAGACCCCTCGCCTCGCACACGCGTATAAGCGTATATATATACGTATCCCTCTCCTCCCGCGTCCGCGTTACGTTTCCTCTCAGTCTGGCTCCGCGCTCGCGGTGTATTTATCACGTCCAAGCCGCGCACCGAGAATATGGCGAGCTAGCATGTTGACGTTTAGCCCAGCAGCAGCATCGTCGGGATAGGTAAAGAAGACGAGGAAGAGAGGAAGATAGCTGCGTCTGTGTGCTTGTGATTACGAAGAGGAGAATTAAGGAAAGGCGTCATGTATCCGTCCCAGGGAGGCGCTGGCTCGTGCGAGTATGACGAGCGGTCCCCGCTGGGCTCCCCGTGCCGGGCCGTGGACGAGGCGACCGGGCAGCCCTGCTGTGAGAGTGAAGCTCTGGAGATACTCGACCAGTTCGACAGGCACTACAGGGGAAGGATAGCTCAAGTCGAGGCTGAGGAAGGGGCCGACGACGCGCACAGGAACGAGGTAGATGCCCAGGCTTTTCGAGACTTTGCCTGACGTTTAAATTTGGCTCGAGGAGATGATGGAGATGATGTGGGAGATGCTTCGGTTGGGGAGAACTGCTGATGGGCTTTGTTTTTGGGCTTCGAGGGTAATGGGCTGGTTTTTTTGAGATTGAGGGGGGTTTGTTTGGTTTAGAGATTGTTGATGGCTTTTTGGGTTAAGGGTGTTTGTTGATTTGGAGAATTTTAGTTTGATGTCGGATGTGAAGGGTCTTGATGTTCTTTTAAATTGGTCTATATACATTCTAACTGAAGAATGTTAAATGTTTATTAGGAAAATTATTTTTATCGGTAGAGCTTGTTATTAGTTAGTATTAAACAGTTTTATTATTCTGCAAACTCTATCATAAAAAAAATGAAGATTTAATGTTTGATAATCCAAAAAATTTCCAAGCTGAATTTCAAAATAAATGCAGAAGTTAGTGAAAGCTTTATTCCTGCTATAAATAAGTACCAAACTAGGTATCTTAAGAAACACTGTAAAATTTATAAAAGAATTTAAGTTTGTTTATCATTTTAAAAAATAGAATATTTACTAATGTGTAAACTTGAATTTTGTGAAATTGTATTTTGTTTTAAATCACTTATTTCAGTTAATAATTCTTTATTTTTGCTCAAAATTATCTAATTCTGTAGTTAAATTTTCTTTTCAGTACTTTATAGTTTATATATTTGTATTATTTATAAAAATCTTTTTAATCACAGAAATGCTATTAATACATTCATTCACTGTTTTGCTGCAGTAAGATAATTTTCATGGGTGCCATGAAACTCTGAATATTGCAGCAGACTGCATTCTCTAAAAATAGATTACTTAAAGACTTAAATAGAATTGATGTTCTGGAAGAACTTTTTGGCCCCATTTACCAGTTATTACATGAAATGATTTTATTCATTTTTATTATTTATTTTATTTACAGTTAAAACTGAAAATCATGACAGACTGGGTCAAGGACTTAGAAGATCAAAATGCAATGCTAGTAAAAACTGTCCATGAACTTGAGGAGGCTGCTGTTAGTAGAGTAAAATTATTAGAAAATAAATTACTAGAAACATCAAATTTAATGTCACACAATATGTCCCATCCAAATAAATCTGAAGAGGTAAGCAATAATTTAATGTTGGATAAATTATTTGATTTATTGTACTAAAATATGAAAACAAAATTTTACTAATTTAATTATTTACATTGTTAATCTAAATTGCAAAAAAATTTTCAAGTAATTTTTTTAATGATTTCCAGGAACTTAATGAATTATCGGAACGGGTTGGACAATTAATGAATAATCAGTCTAATATGCAAAGTAGAATATGCCATCTACAAAGTGATATTAAAAATTTACTTCAATTTATTAAACGTGGACGAATAGAAAATAACTGGGATCTTGATGGATTGAATTTTTACGAAATACAACCTTCTGATATTCCAGCACCACCAGAGTAAGTTCCTATTTTTTACATAAAATTAAATAGATTAAACGTATTTATTTGACTATAGTTTTGTTACAATGATAATTTGTTAACAAATTAACCAATATTTTTCATTTATTTGTTTAATTAAATCTTTTTTTTTTTTTTTTTCAGTTGCACATGTGACCAGGTAAATTTAAATCACTTTAGATAAGAATAACATAAATTTTCCATTAGAATGTAGTTGTACTAGAAGTCTACTAATTAAAACATCATCCAAAATTGCTGATTTTTAATTAACTTATAAAGTAGACAGTTTATCAATTTAATGCTTGTCGATTGCTGCATTGTGTTGTATTTTATAATTTACATTTATTTAATCCTGCACATATTATAAATTAATAATACCTACTAGTTTGATAAAAATTAGTCTAAGTAAATTTATTTTACTAATAACCGTAAATTATATGGGACGATTTTTTCGTATACAAGATTCTGATTTTATTTTTGAGTTTAGCAGCGATTATTTTACTTTTATAATAATTGAATAGAATATATTTAAACAGGAAAAAGGAGATGCTGACAATGTTAGAAATACTTATTTTGTAACTGAAGTAGAAGATAGTGAAAATGAAAGAAAATTATTTTTGTAAGTTGCTTAGTAGAAACCAAACTAATTTTCATATTGTTTATAAATTTATCCTAATATCCGGGTTATATTTATTAGGTACCAATATGAATTAGAAGATAAAATATCAGAGCTCATAAAACAACTCGATAATAAAAATGATATAATAAAGAAATATTTATATGAAATGACAAATCTTAGAGATTCTTTAAAATATAAAGTAGATAAAAATTGCGGAAAAGAAATTAAATATTTTTCATCAAATATTGATTCTGCTTGGGATGTAAGTTATAAGAAAAACTTACGTCTTAAAATGTATCAATTTTTTTTATACAATAGTTTTTTGCAATTAAAAAAAACTTAATTGAGGTCCTTAGCTTAACTTTAACCTTTTTGAATCTATAAAATTTAAATTAAATAAAAGATATGCTTAAAAAGTACCCAACTTTGATAAAAAATGTTAGTAAACTACTTTCAAGAAATTATATTGCTGTTCAGATTTCCAGTATGATTGAAAATCAGGAAAGTTCTATTCTTGAAAAAGATTTAGAAAATGATAAACTTCGTGAAGATTTGCGCAATACAATGTCAAAAATGAATATGATAAATGACCGTATGCATGATTATGAATGCAAAGTGAATTGTCTTCAAATGAATATTGACAAAAAATGCAAGGAGAATGACGATCTTGTTGAGCGTCTTGCATGTTTAGAAAAAGTTTGTGCTTTAATTTTTGTCAATGCATTTTATTTAAAAATTTTTTAGTTTAATAATTTAAAATTTGTTTCTTGTTCACAATCAGGAATCAATTGAATCAAGAGAAGCTTTAACTCAAGAAGTTGCACAAAAGCACGATTTAATAGTGAAACTTAAAGATCAATTAATGGAGCTTCAAGATGAAGTCAAAAACTCGAATTCGGCAATTAAATTCAAAGACGAAATAATTACCAGGCTAAAGAAAGATTTACAAGAATCAAATAAACAAAAAGTAAGTTTACTACAAATTGTAATTCTTCTTAATATTCATTTTTTAATATAATTTAACATTTATTTTTTAAAAGTATTTTTGAAAATTTTTTAAGAATTGGGCTGTCATATTTCATTACATTTTTGTATTATTTTACAATTTTTCTAGAATTGCATGGATAATTCATATACTTCCTGTTCTCAACCATCTCCTTGTTCTCCCATGATCCTCTCTACACAATATGAATTTCATAATCATTGTGACAAAACATCACATTCTAAAAAGTGTGAAAACCACGATACCAAAAGAATTGAAATTAAGATAAATAATCAATTTCAAGAATGTGCATTAGCCAATTACAAACAAAACAACCAAAACAAATGCAGAAATATGTCCAAAATAATGAATCCTGATAAACAAAAAATTGACAATATTATTGTTGATACATATAAAAAATCATCTTCAGTATCTAAAAATCAAAATGTGAAATGTGAACGAACAAAAAATACAATAACTTCTCATTCGCGTTATTGAACCATTTTTTTGAGAACTATAATGCATATTTTCATTATAAAATTTATAAAAAAAACAGATCTACCTTTTATTTATTTTCTAAATTCTTACATTATAGTTCAAGGACCTCAATTATAGTACGAGAAAAATATAGTTTCTTTTACCTATCTTAAAGGATTATTTCGATAAAAATTTATTAATAAATAAATTTTAATTATATTTTATTATTTCTAGGCTTCAAATGCAACTAGAAGAGTTAGGATCTGTACTGAACCTTATCAAAAAGTGAGTATTATATATATATATATATATATATACATTTTTATTTCATCTAATATAAGTTATTAAACAAGATAATTGATTTAAACATAGAGAAATAAAAATGTATATTTATATGACTTTATACTGCATAAATATTTATACTCAAGTTTTGCCATAAATATCTAATTATTTTATTTTAGGTGGAAGATAAAAGTATAGAAGATAGATTACATGATACTACAAAGCAGTTAGAAGAATGTAAAAATCAATTAGTTTCAAAGGATATTGAAATTAGCAAGCTTAGAACAGTACTTAGTGAAAATCAAGCAGAAAACAAAATGGTAAGGAACAAAAAATACATCCATATTTTCGAAAGTATTTTGGAAAATGATAATGAATTTTAAAATACTATTTAAAAAATAATAAATTTGATTTAGGATGGAAAATCCTTGCACAATGTTTCTGCAGAAAATCAGGTAAAAAAATAAACAAAAATTATAATTTATTTGTTTATATTAATATTAATAATTGCATAATTAATTTTAATGTTTAAGAACGAAATTGTTTCTTGTTTAAAAAATCTCCTATCTTCGATGGAAGAAGAAAATGAAATTATTCTTAGCCTTAAAACTGAATACGAGACTGTATTGAATAATTTGAAACAAACAAAGGTGATAATTTTTTTTATTATTGGTATTAAATATTTTATTAATAATTATGTAAAAATTAACGTTTATTAATATTTATTATAGAATGCATATGAACAAGATATAGCCTTGGCAAATGAAAAGTTACAAGAAATCCAAAGTTGTATTTGTAATTACCGAAGTGAAGTTATAGATCAAGTAAGTAATTCATAAAACTCAATGATTGAGTGGCCTAAAGAAAATATATTTCTCAAATTGTTACTTAACTAACAAGAAAAACTATTTTGCTTTTGAATGCCAGTAAGCGTATATCTTAGTATTTTTTTTAGTCCTGAAGATTGAATTCCATGAAGATGTGAAATATCTTGTTTCTTGATGTTGAATTTAATTTGCTGTGAAATCTAATATTTATAAAAACAGCAAACTCGAGAATAATTGAGAATGAAATCCATTATAAAGTAGATTTATTAGCATCTTAAATTTTATAAAATTTATAAATTTCTATTTTATTGTTATAAGAAAATTTATTCCTTATTTTTTTTTTTTTAGGAACAAAGCAAAGACAATACAAAAGAGTTAATTACCACTATAGAGAATAAAATAATTTATGTTCAAAAATTATTTCAAAATAAATGTGAAGTGAGTATTATCTTTTTTATGCTTAGCTCACAGAAATAAATAGCAACATAATGTAAAAATATTTTTCTGTTCAGATGTGTATCAAAGAAAATTTACTTTCAAAAATAAAAGAAATGACTTTACAAGTAACATCCGGTATTCGAACATTATCAGAAATTCATGAAAACAAAATTAAAGCAGTGTCATCAATTGGAAATATGGTACATATTTTTTATAAAAATTTCAATTCAATGATTTAAAATGTATTCTTTACTTAATTATTGTTTTTAGATCACACAAAATAATACAATTTGCAATAGAAACAGGTTTCAAGAGGTTGAGCAAAAAGCAGTGAGTTTTATAAAATTTTCAATAATACAAAAGAAATAAAAGAAATACTTTTTACATATTTTATATAAATTGATAATTTTTAGATTTTTGCAGCAATTTTGCAACAATTCCGTATGATGGAAGAATTCAGAATATGCACCGTTGAAGTACAAGGAGCAACTGAAGATTTGCGAGAAGAAGTTTCCGCAGTTCTGTCTAATTTGAATTCTCGACATTGTAAAGTAAGCAACCAATGTATTATGATTTGAATGAATATATTATGACGTATTTTACAGTAATTTATAAATAATAAATTTTATGAATTTTAGTATGTAGAACTTACTAAAATGGTAAATCAAGTACAAGATTATCTTACAAGAACTAGAGAAAATATATCAGAAGTGATAAATCGTTTAGAGTTACAGGTAAGTTTTTTGATTCTATGTGATATTATTTTGTTTAATATGATGAAAAAATAATTTTATTTGTAGGATGAAGAAAGAGCTAGGCATAGTGAAAGAATTATAAATAATAGAATTAGGTTAAAGGACTTGAAAAATGAATTTAATCAAACTCAATCAGAGTTGTCAAAATGCCTTAATACTGTACAGAATAATATTCAAGTATGTAATAACTGATTATGTATTATATAGTAGATGAATTATTATATATTATATATTAGATCATCAAACATGTATTTTTATATTGCAGCAAACTAATTTATTAGGTTACGCGGAAATCCATACGTGTAATGATTTACTCATCTCAGTAGCAGAAGAAGTAGAACAAATAGTTTGTAATTTACATACATTTCAAACTCAAGGTTGTTGTACATTATCAACAATGACAGAATTAAGAAAACAATTAACCGTTATGGAACACAATGTAAAAGAATTAAAAAAAAAATCTGATCAAGTAGTAAGATACTGATTATTTTATACTTTCATAAAAATTGCAATAAGTGCTCCTATTAACAACCCTATCCTTAATTATTTCAGTTATTAGAAAATGAAACTGCACAGAAGTCGTTTACAGAAAGATCAAAACGTTTGGAAAAATATGAGTGTGAAATCGATAATTGTCACACAAAAATGCAAGATGTTCTGGATTGCATTATTGCTACTAGAGATCAGGTTTATATTAAACTAATATTTTTAAACTTACAATATTTCTGCAACTTTGAAACATTTATTAGTTTTTATTGCAGATGAATGAATTTGGGTGCATAAAAGAAACAGAAGATTCTTTTCAGGTATTATTTTTTTATTTTTTGAATTATTGCTTTCTCAAAGAGAAAACTTTAATTTGTTAAAATTCTTTTTATCTGTGTTTTCATTTAATATATTAGAAATCAGAGGGTTGAAATATACATGATGTATAAGCGTTTTAAAAAATGTGTGTGAGTGCATTTCTTTGTATGTATATGCAACTTAATCCCACTCTTCTCGCTATCTGCTAACACTTAATTACAAAAATACTAATTTTTTTTATAAAATTCTTTTTGATATTTTATTTCTAAATCGTAAATTCTTAACTTCAAAAAGTTTTTTAACATGCAAACACATCATTTTACATAAAATATGATGAAACTTAACGCCTCTGTGAGAAAACATAGGCCACATGCAATAATTATCACTTTCTGTAGAAATATATTTAAAAATTTGTATAATTTCCATAGAGTACAAATGAGACAATAAAAATAAAGGATGATTTGAGAAAACTGCATAAAGAATATGAAGAATTAAAACTCAGAATATGCCAGGAAGCACATTCAGATAAACAAGATGAAACAATATCAGAATGGGAAAATAGAGTGTCTGATTTACAAGACCAAATTAAAGTATTACAAAATGAGGTAAGGTCTTAAAGGGAAAAAAAACAATAATAAATTTAAAAAAGTCTTGAATAATAATATTTATTTTTTAGATTAAAATTAAACAAGAGACAAATATTTTTCTAAGGGAACGTATAGAATTGTTAGAAAAAGAACTTGATTCTGTTCGTGCAAAAGCCGAAGAGTATCGCAGGTGTTCATCAACAGAATGCTTAGAATTAAAGAAAAGAATTTTCGAATTAGAAAATTCTGTAAGTATTTTTTTAATTTTAAACTATTTTAAACTGGAAATTTATTCTAGTGTTTAATTAGATGTATATTTTTTATTTTATTTAGCTTAAAGTACAAAAAGATACAGAAAATAATCTTAGTTGTTTAGCAAATAATGAAACAGATTCAAAGAAGTCACAATTTCTTGATTATATTGTAAGTATAAATTAATACTAACATTTATTACTAATTTAAATATGATTTATTACTAATTTAATTAAATGATTTTCAAAATTTAATATTAAATAGAATAAAGACAGACACTATGATAGTATTTTAAAACGCGGATTACAGGGATCACATGAGGTACATTAATTTCTTAAATCTTTATTAATTTTTAATAAAATTTTATTATTATAAATTAATTATTTATTATATCATTTCTCATTGTATATTTCAGAATATACCTCAGTTATTCAAAGTTTTACAAGAAACAATACAAGCAATAAAAAATGGATTACAAGAACTTGCAGATGAATTTAAAAGACTGGTTAATATTTTTTCTTTATTGATTTCTTGAGAAATTAAATAAAATAATTAAATGTATTACTTAATAAATTTAAGGTACCTGAAGGATCATCGAATACACTAAGTTCGAATGACTCAGTAAAAGCAGCATTAGAATCATTAGCAAAATATGCTGAAAGCATTAAATACTGCTCCTTTGAAGTAGAAAAAATAAAAGTTGCTTTATACTCAAAGGATAAGCTTGTAAGTGTCTAGTTTTTATTTTGATTTCAAATAGATTAAAATTAATACTTGTATAAACGTTTCTGATTTCAGATGGAAAATATGGATCAAATCATAAAAATTCAGAAAGATTCCTTAACAATATCGCAATCAGAAGTGGAAGATTTACATAAAGCTTTGCAAGAGAAGGTATAATATTTTACTTTTGTAAATTAAATATTTCCAATTTATTTTGTTTTTTAATTTAATTTTTACAATATTGATTTTTTTAAATTAGTTTAAATCCTTTTAAAGGATTAAATTTTTATTTTTAAATAGCTACTTTTGTAATAAAGTGTTTTTTTAAAGTCACACGGAAACTGTGCATGCTCTTTATAATAATTTTTATATTAGTACAAGGTAGGTCATGATGCATTATGTTTTTTATTATGCATATATTTTATTACATATTAATATTTATTTTTAATTGTGATTTTTAGATTGATGCACAAGGAAAAGCAATATCTCAATGTGAAAAAGAAAAAAGACAACTAACTAAACAAGTGCGTTAGTTTTTGAAAAATAATTTTCATTTTTATTTCATTATTTCTTTTATTGTATTTACATACATTGAATGAAATGGTTAACAAAATGTATTTCTTATACAGATTGAACTCCAAGTACAAACAATTGGTCACTTGCAAGATGCCGTCGTAGAAGCAAAAAGGACCATCGACCAATTGAGTAACAAAGCGGCGAGTGACGTGAGTGAGCCGTGGACTTCCGTCTCTCCTACTGTCTTTAATCATAGAAACGTGCACGATGTTTAATTTAGACTAGATGATTTGTCGTTTACTTATACTAAAAAAAAAAAATGTTTTTTAATAGTCGAAAGGCATACGATGAACTTTTAAGAACTGATTTTTTGATTAGGCAATTTGTAAATAAGAAAATAAATAAACTTAATGGGGGTGAACTACGTGCCACAGTGTTATTGGGAAAAAATAATAAGTAAAGCGTGTATATTGATTCTGAGATATTAATTCAATTAAAGATAAATATTAAAAAAACTGGTTCTGTACAACTCAATGACAGCTAATCGACAAGCATGATTCTCCTCATATAAACTCAATCCAGACACGATTCCCACGTAACTATATATATTTTTTGTTATTAGTTTCGCCTTTTTTCAGCTTATAATTTTTACTAACAATGTGTGCAGTGTGCTGAAATTTAACGTCAAATGAATTTTTTATTTAGTTTTGAGTGCTAAAATCAAGAAAAACACGCATGGTTTGTATAGACGAGTAAGTTAACATTTTCATTCGTGGTGTCAAATAATTGTTTTTTTTTTTTTTTTTAATTTACAAACGTAAATATTTTTTTTAGAGCTTTAACAAGAATCAAGTGATACGGTCATTAAATTTGTATCTCACCGAGACCCAGAGTCAGTATGGCGACTGCTTTGCTGAGGTGAGGTCAACCTCTTGTAATTGTCTTTGAATTAATTTAGTTGATCGAATAACTACCATGTTTATTTTTAATACCGTAGGCCAGCGAACAGGGTGCACTTTTGGAACTGCAGCGCGATGCAATTAGCACGCTTCAGAAGAAAATCAGCTTTTTGGAGTGTGACGAGTTTTTAAATGCTTTTATGTTGCATTTTGTATATTACGTTATTTTATTTAAGTATCAGGTAATTTGAAGCTTAAGAGGATTGAGTTATCATAACTTTTCATGACCTTAATAATTTATTTATTCAATTAAAATATTTTGAAATCGTCTCATTCTAAGTAATATTATTACTACATTAATGAAGTAATTAAATAATTAAGAATTTGATAAACTTATTTCATATGTTTATAAGCTAAATGTTATAAAAGTTTTTTATTTGAATCGTTATTACTTAATATATGGTTATTTTCCGCCCGCTCGGAAAAAATGCGTGGCGCTAAAATGAGCTTTACGCACTTCGTGCGGAAAAATTGTGTTCGATACTCGAGAGAGAAAGTAATTCAACCTCGAGTGACCTTTTCACCCTCGCTCCGCTCGGGCGCAAAGTCTACACGAGGTTAAAATCACTTTCTCGCACTTGTATCGAAAAATAAACTTAATACTTTATTAATTAATAATTTTAACAATTTTTAAACAAACTTTATATTACAATATTATAGCTTAATCTTCTCAACACGGATTAAATAATTAATTCATAAAATATTGTAAGAATTTCTCTAATAAATTATCTGTTATAAATAACTAAAAAACTGGTGTTCAGTATTTATGATTTAATAAATTTAAGATGACATTCACGAAATAAAAAAATTTTTATTTATTTACGTTATTATAATTGCTAGAATAAGATTCAACAGTAATTATGAATAATAATTTATGAATATAGACTCTAACATTGCTCTGTTTATAGAGGATTAGAAAATCCAAAATTCTTTTAAATTAAACATTATTTCAATATTAAGTAGATTAAGAATGTTATAATTTATCAAAATTATTTATTATTTTAAAGATGGATTTATTATTTCAGAAAGAAGTAGAAACATTAAGTCAACGAAATACTGACATGAAATGCAGAGTACGAAAACGAATATTATTACTTTATTTAGATATTTAGCTATTATAGCCATTATTAAATATTTTAAATTTTTACGATTGCAGGTTGATGAATTGGTGTATGCGAAAAACTATTTCGAAAAAGAATGTGAGACCCTTGCCTGTAAATGCAAAGAAGCTAACGGAGAATTAGAAAGACTGAGGTAATGACTAATTATTAATAGAAATTAATTGTTTTTACTTTATAATAATTAGTGTTAAACGTTCATTAAAAATTTCAAGAAACGAACTGAAAGATTATCGTAAAAAATTGAACGATAAACACTGCGAACTTGTTAAGTTATTGAATGAAAATGATAGTTTAAAAAAGCAGTTAGAAGTTTTTAAATTGGATTTTGATTTAATTGAAGAGGAAATGAAAAAAATGGGAATGAGGGATTCGTCTGTTACAAGCTTTAAAATGGAATTGGAAACAATGCGTTCGGAAAACGAGCGTTTTCGTTGCGAAGTAGAACAGTACAAAAAGGTAAAAACAATATAGAAATATTTTTTTAATTAATAAACTTATTTTGAAAATCTTAAAATCAATATAATAATTTTAAAAATTTTATTTTAGTTAATTAATAATTTAAAGTATACTAAAGACTGCTTATTAAATCAGTTGGAATGTGGAAAAGATGTTGAGCTTGTCAAATACAAAGAAAAGATCGTGTGTCTACAACAGGAGCTTAATGCTAAAAATGAAAAGGTATTTTAAGCAATAAAGTAGTATTAAATTTGATGGACTTTGAGAGATTAAATATTCACTAAATTATCTTTTGAATACATTAAGAATAGGGATTTAGTGCTATCAATATACATATAAGCGTTTCACGTGTTTACTTATTCACATATACAGCATTACCCAAAATGAGTCCTAGAGCAATAAAATCAACATAGATTGGGTTACATATCTAAACGTGTTAATAGATCCCTAAAAATTAAACCGTATTGATAATTAATAATTCTGTTGACATTATAAATTTCACATATCATTATTGAATTTATAATCAACTACTATGCAATTATTAAGTTTATATTAATTTATATGATTGTAAAATCGTACATTTGATACGACGTCGACAGAACTCAATCTAGTTAATTTTTTTTATTTAGATGTGCGCAAAATGAAACTTTTATCAAAATTACATATTTTTTTATAAACGATATTTGTAGTTTAATTTTATATTGCTTAACGTATTATATAAAGACTTTTGAGTCATTGAAGAAAGCGTGCTTTAATACAATTTTAAATCTATTTAGATAAATTTCTTAGAAGACCAACTAAACCGTGCTGATAAAATAATTACTGGCGAACTACAGACAATTGAAGATTTGCATAATAAAATAAAATGCAATGAGCATTGCATGAAAATAAATTTCTCTAATTTTCAATCTTTTCAAGAAAAAGTTTGCATGTTGCAAAAGCATATTGATAACTTAAATCAAATGTTGAACCAAAAATCAATTGACATCAAAGGACTTAAAAAAGATAATGAAGTCTTACAGGTAATTGTTTCTTTGATGCGATGTGAAAATAGTACATTATGCACCAAGGGAGTACAGTGGCATAGCACTCCCGAGGGCAGTAATTACCAGAGGGATTAATTGACTTTACCCTTACTGTGCATATAGTACTTTATTCCCACTTTAATTATGGCCACTTATTTGTTTTTATTTTATTTTTTCAATAATTTTTCAATTTTTTCTAATAAATTGCTAACAGGGAAATAATGACCGAGGAGAGAAATAATGGTCTAGGAGGAAAATAATGGGCCATTATTTCTTCGATCGTTATCCTCGTTTAATCGATCGTTCCTCGATCATTATTAAGCCGATTATCCTCGAGATTTTCGGGAACAATATGCTACTTTATACGAGATTTTCGGGAAAATATAAGTAGCTATAATCTATCGTTAAGGTGGGAATAAAAGGTTGTTCTGCCTTGTATATAATTTCTTTCGTTTTTCTTTTTAATTTAGGAGACAAATAAAATCTTGAAGGTTGCTTTAGCTGGGTTAAAAAATGAGGTATGAGACAGTAATTAGTTTGAAATATTTTATAGCTTCATGACGAAAGCAAATAGCAATGCTTTTTGTTTATTTTTAAAGATTTTTTTGCATGTTTTACTTATTTATCAAAAATTTTTAAGACACAAATTTATAATAGTACATTGTGTACCAAGGGCGCAAAAGAAGGGATTCCAGCCCTAGCGCGAGTGTGCGTCCGAGCGAAGCGACTCGCTCCGCTCGGCCGCAAAAGTCTACACGAGGTTAAAATCACTTTCTCGCACTTGTATCGAAAATAACTACTAAGCAGCCAATATAATAAATAAATACACGTAATAAAATGCTATGTTTGTTAGTTTGAACATTTAGAAATAACTAACCAGGCTTTGTTGTGTTTTTTTAATATTAATTAATTAATTCGTGAAAGTCTTTTATGAATTAAATCGTTAAACATTCTTATATTTTATAGAAACGTCAAATTGATTGTAAATTAAAGGAAGCACAAAAATTTAATGAAAATACTTCGCAAACTTTAGTAGATATTTTAAAAAGACGATCTTCAGCGCTAGTGAACCCGGTAATTATATTTCATTATTATAATCTGGAATGGAAGTATACGGCAATTTATAATGAATATATGTTTTATAGGAATCCTGCATATGTAACAAAGCAGGCATCCAAAAAGAAGATAAAAGATCGGAGGAAATAGTGAAAAAATTAACCAAAGATTTAGAAGTCATTAAAGAAAAGTATTCCGAAAAAAGCGCCGTCCTATCTGAGACTCAGGCTAAATTGAAGGCCGTTTCTGATAAATTGGATAGTTCTGAACGCAGTGTGAGTATCATCCATAATACTGAGAAAAAAATTTCTTTTAATTTATAAGTTAATAGTCTTTTTGTGAATTAAGTTATTCAATACTTGATATTCATAATAGCCGAACAATCATTTATTATTCTTAAAAAATTCTATTTGTTCAATATTTTTGATTTACTTTCAAAATTTGAAATAGGACGTTTTGTGCTTTTCCATTTCCCTTTTTGATAAATTTACCAATTAACTTGTTAAATGTTTTTAATGTTGAATAGAATACTATGTAAGTGGGTATTGCGGGGAATAAAGAAATTTTTTTCTCGGTACTTGATTTATTACGAGACATTCAATTTTCGATACGTTTAAAAAACAGTGTTCCCGTCCGTAGTGTAAGCGTCAGAAGGACGAGATAACGCTGCTTGAAAAGAAGCTGGCATGCGAGAAACAAAAATTACAGAGCTGCATCGATAAGAACACGGAGTTTGTAAATAAGAACAAGGCGCTGGAGGATAACAATAATAAGTGTATGGAAGAGGTAAGCTCTGTTCTTTATTAAAAAAAATGTAGTTGTAGCCTTTTGTGCACGCTGCTACTGAAAGCCTAAAAAAGAAAAGCAAACGCTTCAAGTAATGGTCCGATCTTTCCAGTTAGAGGACATCGTGCTGCAGTTGGAGGACATGCAGAGTTCCCTGGTCGAGCTGCGTACCGAATGTGACACCAAGTCACAGTCGCTGGACTGCGTGTCGGTAGAGCTGGCCAAGATGCGGGTAAGCAGGTCCGAGGTCTGCGAGGAATCCAAGTATGTCCTCAACTGGGTGCGCGTCTGGATGCGTGAGCAGAAGCGCACGGCAGGAGCACTTCGAGATAAGCTGCTGCGCATTAGCACCGACAAGAAGTGAGAACATTTTTACTCTCTGCTCTATATAGGGTATATTTAGATGCGCCGAGGGTGGACTCGGTAAAAGCCCGGTTTGCGCTTTAAAGCTTGGAGGTAGCGCAAGAAAGAGAAAAAAACGCGAGATTTAAGCGTCGCATGGGGGAACGGTTTTATGTGTGACGAAAATAGGTAGTAGCCGTATTTTTCTTGGGCACCTTTCGTCGTTGGTCTCTTTTTCAAGGGGGAGAAGAACATTCTTTGCATACTGTTTTCATTTAAACAAAGAGAATTCCGGTGGAATCTCTAAATAGCTGAAAAATTATGTAAAATTAAACTATTTTATTTCCTTTTTTTATAGTATTTTTAAAAACTCAATCCTGTAAATCCTAAGAATCCTATAAAATTCAATGAGTTTATTAGATTTTTTGTATGAATTCGAATCTTTTTTCTATTTTATCTATCTATAAATTTACAGAATTTTATCGGGCCTTTTTTGACATTTCAACTCTGATATAATTTTAAAATATTTAAAAAATTACTTTCTAATAATTTAATAAACTCAAAAAGATTTAGCAATGTTGAAAGAAAAATATGCGGAACGCTACTTTTTATTATAAGCTGTTAATTTAATTTTAGAAATTTCATGAATACAATGAAGCAACTGAAAAGGGCAAACAGAGTACTTACATGGAAACTGAAACAAACACGGAAACCTGTCACTAAGCAAACTGCTATTGTTTCCAATTGTTGTTCTTTACCTTATCAACAAATTCATAACAATTCTTTTCAACAAAATGAAAGTCTACAGAATGGAAGAATTTACTCGGTTTACTCTGTTAAAAAGGTAAAAAAATATTAATTGTTATGAATTTAGTAGATTAATATTTCAAACATTTATTTGAATGCACAGTTGTATATTTGGAATAATTATTTTCGTTTTGTATAATTTTATTAAATTTAAATTTAACCTGTTCATTCATACAATTTTGTATGTATTTATATTTAACAAAAAGAAAAATTTTTGAAGTTCAAATTTTACATGGATTTTCATTTATAGAAATGCAGGAAAGGAACAAATCACACGGAAGACAAAATAACGACTCATGGAGATTATAGATTATTTTCTACTTTACAACACTTATCAAATGAAATACCAAGAATTCCTCAAATTAGTGAAAACATTCGAAATGAAAAAAAGACTCATGAAGATATTGCAGATTATGGATATCAGACTTCGAGCAGTAAATGAAAGCTTCTCAAGCATATATTTTTTGTATTCATATATATCTTGTTATGTTATAGAATTTTTATAGAAAAATAACTTACTTGAATATTTATTACTAATTTAGTAATATTATACATGCATCTTATGAAATCGATTACATCATATTTATATGTAATTATATTTATAATTATATTTTTTATGAGTGAATATAACATAGTTTTCTATAAAAAATTACAATTGTGTTTCTGAATTTTCTGATGCGACCAATTTCTCATAATTTTCCATATTACATTTTTTAAGTTTAAGTATTAAGTTGTACTTGGGAATGCACACTGAACGTACAAGTTCTAACTTTTGAATGTACAGAGACTGTAATATATCCAGCAGCTTATCACATTCAGAATAATTAAATATCACGTCACTTTCTGGTGGTTTCTACAATGTTACAAAAATACATTTATAGTTCCGTAAAAATTAAAAATTTGATAATAACTAACCAAAAAAGCGTGAAGATTAAGACCTTCTTTAAAAAAAGTATAAGTATCATGAGCAGTACGCCAAGAATTAGAAAGAAAAAATCGATGAGTTAAATAAAATAAACCTAAAATTGATGATATTCCTTTGCTAGAGAAATTATTATCTCTGAAATACATAATTTAATATTGTAATATATATATATAAAAGAAAGTTCTTAAAATGGTTAAATAAAAGCTTATAAATAATTTTTTTCATAAAAACTGAAATTTACTTTTAACATACCTCATATATTTGAAAATTTCCCAAGCAAAGCTTAAAAATATTTCTCTACCCAAACCCTTAAAAATAATATTGTTGGGTAATTTCTGTTCTGTAATTAAATAATTAAAATCGATATATTTTTTTTAACGTATATTAATTAATGATTTTAATATACAATTGTACCAATAATAAATTTAATTGCATTCTTATCAAACAAATGCTGCCTCATGCACTTCATGTCTTGCACCGTAATGAATTTCCAAGTACACAACATCGGCTTGTGAGCGACATCGTCATATTCTTTGAATGTCGGATGATGCGGTAAAGGCCAGGGTCCGCAAAGGTCATCGTAATCCACAACATATAGTATATTAGGTTCGGATGCCCACTCCCTCGAAGATAACGAATGTTCTCTGGCCAAATTGTACTCTGACAAAAAAGTCCTCTCGACGTCAATTATTGCGTCGCCAAACTCAAACGACTCTCTGCTGAGATCTTTAACCGCTTTCCTCTTACATTGGCACTGCACAGCGAGTTTTTGGGACATTGTTGATGAAAACGATGGACAATTGCACTTTTTATTAGTTAAATTATTATAAAGAGTCGCAGATTGAAAGAAACTGTCCGAAGTTGGTCTTGAGAAGAAAAGACATCATGAAATCCAAGCGCGGTCAGTTGATTTTAATATTCACAAGTTTATTATTTTTCTCTCGCTCTCGCTCTCTCGTTCTCTTTCTCTCTCTCTCTTTCTCTCTTCTCGTATTATCGTTCATAATTTATCATGATTTTTTTATCGATAAAATTAATATACAATATATTTTAGAGTAAAAGTGTTATACACGGTATGATGCCTAACAAAGAGAATGCGTAATAATTATAGCAGCAGGAATGGCCTCTACTATCTTACAAGATTTGCGTGCCAAAATTTTTTTAATGTTATTACCATATATATATATATATACTTATATACATGTATATTTGTATGTGCATATACACATATACATGTACATTTGGATGTATAGTTATTCTGTTATTATTATCATTATTATTATTACTTATTACACAAATCATATCACCTATATGATTTATCGTATCGTGTATTTATATATTTATAACGAACACCGCCCATTTTTTTTGCTACTAAAATTACAAACGGGAGTTTCGCGTGCGCGCGATTACAGCAGACCTTAACTTTTTTTCTCTCTCAAAAAAAAGGTGACACCGTGAAATTGCATTGAGGATACGCGTATACGTGATTCTCAATCACACGTGTAATAATTGTTCATGACGCACATTTCACCTCCTACCACTTTTTGTAGTTTTTTTCCGGTGTATAATCCATTTAAATTCTTTCCGGACACATTTATGATGTATTTACTTTTCTTGATTATGGTACAAATCTGAAATCAGACGGAAATTATTACTGTTAATAAAAACGGCTGTGTTAATGTTGTATTAAAACAAAAAAGAAAAAAAAACGATGAAAAATTTGAGTTAGATGTTAATAAGATGTATTAATAATTTGATTTATTTTAAGGTTTATAAAATCTATAAAGAAAGATATTATTGCAACCTGTAAGTTTATAACGATTAAAAATTCATTTTCATTTTTGTATGAAACGAATTTACTAGGTGTAAATAGATCAAATAATTTTAGTGGGAGTCACACGCAATTTTATACTTACCACTGCTTTTACTTTAAAAATCATGTACATACATTAAAATTATAAACGTTTGAATTATTTTGTCCATATGTACATTTAAAATTATAATCTACAATAAAAAAGAAATAGAGATAAAGCGAGAAAACGAAAAATGCATAGAGAGTATCTTGACAAATAAAAATTTAATTTCATTTTGGCAAGCTACAAATGAATCAAGGATACAAAATAATTGTTTTTTCTCTAGAATATACAATACATCAGGACGGAGAAAGAAAATAGTAACAGTTAGAATGAATTTGATCCAAGAGAGAATCAATCAACAACAAATATTTTTATAAGTGTCGAATACAATAGAAATTTTACGTGCATTACTCTTATGGTTCATAAATGGACTGCGTAATTAAACAATTTTTAATAGGATCCAACTCGAATATCATTATGCACTTGCATGTACAGACTCTCACGTTTATAAAATCTAATTTACTTAATTCGTTCATCTCGCATAAAATCAGTTACATTATACAACAAATTCTTCATTCATGATGAGCATTTCTCCTTAAACTTACTTCCCTATTCAATACCCTACAGTATGATATAATAATCTTAAAAATAATAATAGTAATAATAATAATAATAATAATAATAATAATAATAATAATAATATTAAAATTAAAAATTATAATAATATGTAAAAGCAAGGCTTGCTTGCCTTGAAAATCTGCAATACATTTATAAACGTAATATACTCTGATAATCTAAACTTTGCGATCCCAACTTGGCAATACTAATATAAAATGTGTTGTTCCTTTTGTTTTTCCGTTTGTTGCCTTTCTCATTATTTTTCTAGTAATGTCTTTTTTCTTTTTTTAATTGAGAATTCGGAATCCCAAAGTAGGATATAAATGCGCAGCTATATGCAATCGAAGAAATTAGTTCATCTGCCTTCACCGTTATTCGTTATAAAAATACATATCAACGGCGTACAGAGAAACACAGCACGATATTTACCGCGAACTTCAAGTTCGAGCCATTTAAAAACATTTTGGCTGATTTTTTTTTTACATTGATGTCTTCGATTCGTTTATGGGAGCATAAATTTAACTACTGCAAAAATAGATACCAATTTAGTGTGTGCAACACATACGGATTTGGTTAATCACTTGCAGCAGTTGCCGGTCGCTGGTTTTTGCCCTTCGGATTCGACTAGTCGGCGCCCTTGTCCACTTGTACTCGCGTTTCCTGCCTGCTCATTCTTTGGAAGTTTCTTAGCTGTGGCAAAAAGAAATACACAATCAATAATTTCTTTCTTTCATTGTTTTACGAATCTTAACAAAATTCATGTTGAGAAAATTTTATTGAATTGTTTGAAACAATTTATTTTTTCAATACGTAGAAATAGTTTGTTTAACATATTTATAAATGTGAAGTTTTCAAATTTATTAACGTTTACATCATTTCATCTAAATATAAACTTTATGGTTTAGGTATAAAAAGCAGCTTGACAATGTTTAATATTGAAAAGTTATTATATTTTTTGTTTATATAATATTCCTTTTTTTTGTAGTCTAAAATAAATATTTAACATTGGACAAATGTGAAATAGATGATAAATTTTGTCAAATACATTTCAAATTTCTAATGTAATAAGAAAATTTAATTCCATTACTTATGACAAATGTAATAGTAATTCAATTACGATTATAAATATATATTTATAAATAAGATAAACATACTATTATGTACACTCAAATCGGTCGATTCTTTTGATTACTTATCATCATAGATAATTAATAAGACTTTTATCACTTCTATCTTTTCTAATAAACATGTGTTTTTAGAAATGAATAGTATTAAATAATTATTACCAATAGCTAAGAATATATCGTTGACGTTCATCGCTGTCTTGGCGGATGTTTCCATGAAGAGGAGGCCATTTTCGTCGGCGTACGCTTGGGCTTCTTCAAATTCCACTACTCGCTTATTCCCAAGATCTGCTTTATTTCCTGCGAGCGCTATCACTATGCTCGGGCTAGCCTGCCGTTGCAGTTCTTTTACCCACGTTGTCGCGCGCATAAATGTGTCCTGCAATGTAAATAAATCAATTTAGTATTTCATAAATATTAGTATAGTAAAGTTATTTGCAGACCACGCAAATTATGTATTGAAAATATAATTCTGAAATTGAATGAAATCAGTTGATTTTCATTTTTGAGATAATATTATCTATATAGTTAAAAAGAATATTAACTATATAGTTAAAAAAAAGTTGCTACTTATTTCATGACTTTATGGTATTTAAAAAATAGCCTATAGCAAGATAAAGTAAAATACACTCTAGGTTTAATTTTTTGCTGCAAGCCTTTGATTATTGTCTTATAAAAGCCTTTGTATCTGACCTGATTTGTTATGTCGTATACCACAATAGCTGCCTGTGCTCCACGATAATACATAGGTGCAAGACTATGGTAACGTTCTTGTCCTGCAGTATCCCAAATCTCAAATTTCACGGTCGTCTCATCCAAACACACAGTTTGTGTCAAAAATGCAGCTAAAAAGTTTTAAAAATAAATTATTATATTTATTCTTCATGAAAATTTGGAATAGAAAATAATTTCAAATAATCAAGTCAAATAATCAGTATTTACTGCTTGATTTTCTTAAACTTAACTTTTTGTTTTGTTTAGGTTTAAAATTTGAACTTACCTCCGATTGTACTTTCTTGGTACTCATGGAATTGACCCTTGACAAACCTCAATACAAGACTGGACTTTCCAACTGCAGATTCACCAAGCAACACCAGTTTAAACTGACAGATTTTGCCTTGTGTGCCATTTGGTCTCTGGGCCGTACCCCGGTTAGCCATGGTGACCTGAAACGAAAGAGCAAGTTGAAATTTCAACAGAATCTCAGTTTAATCGAAGAGCACCTCGTCCACTCATGTTTCGCAAGCGTAATCAACATTGTTCAAACAAAATTTAATACGATAATGACATGCAGCAGCAGATCTAACCAAAAGTCCATACGTCAAGATAACAGTCTATTTATGCCGAAATGGTGCTTCAGATAAGGCTTCCATTCGTGCAGAAGCAAAAAAGTCGATTATTTTCCGAAAAATTCAGGCAGCCAGAGATATTTCTACATCCTCTGCTGCACCAACAAGAGAAAAAAATCAAAAGTAACGAAACACAAGTGCAGCAGCATGCAATAGTCTCTGGCTGCAATCCTTTTACCCGCAGGCCGGAAAACATGCAGACCAGCAGCCGCGACGCAAACGACGCAGAGAGAGCACAACGCTCCGTGCTAATCCCCTAATTTCATTAGTACACCAACTCCGAGAGCCCTCCTATATTTACAAAACATTAGAATCCTTCCGGATAGAGCTGGAATCACGCGCGCGCTCACCTATATATATATATATATATATATGAACACACACTTGCAGCTGCGCGCGCGTACATACACACTGCACATACAGACACAATCCGTATCTCCGTCTCTGCAACTCCTGCGCAAATTGTACAGAAGAGAAAAAAGACTTGGAAAAAGGCGTAGCGGAAAAAAACAGAGAGACGCGAGGCCGCGCGCGCGCGCGCGACTCCCGGGGCCTCTCGACGAAGCTACTTTCGACGCACCTATTGTCTTCCTCTACAGATGACGACGACACACTCGACAAGCAGATATACAGAGACAGCGAGTACAGGAACGACAAGTCCACTGTTTCTCTCTCCAGCGACGTGCAACTCTATGCTATTAGTATCAGAGAGCCTGCGTGTCCAGCTTTGACTGTACTACGCGAGCGACGAGAGGTTAGAAATGCCCCCTTCTACCTCTTTATAGGCGTGCATTACTCATTCGCGAATCTTTCCCATTACACGTACACATAGGCAGATAAACGGACAGTGGCGAGGAGGAAGAGAGATAGAGTCTTACCGTCTCGCGAGCGCGAGCGCGCGGGGCCTTGTTTACGTAAGCGAAATTAGACCGTGCGCGCTGGACGGACGATAAAAATTCAGGCGGACGACGAGCTGGCATACATATACTATAACGCGAGAGCGCGAGAGAGAGGGACTCTCCCTGAACTTGTCACCGCCCCCGCGCGCAAAGCGCGCTCGCGCACGATATGGACGTCACGCAGAGCGAGCGCTTTCTTTCGTTTCGCGGAGAGGGACTGATTTTTCTATATATACGGGCAAAATAATAAAAAGGCAAGCCCGCGGGGAGCTGCTGTTTACGGGATTACCACCTTCCACCCGGGAAAACCATTTTTCGTCGCTGCTTTTTTATCCGATCGTTATAACCGAGGCGCTGTATCTACGAAAGGAGCGCATGACAGGTGGCTATATAGCTATATACGCGTACAGGTACTATAGAAAAGCCCTAATCGCCGGGCTCATAAGCACACGGGAGTAGTAGGTAAGTATACTTGGAGAGAAAGAGATGAGCGCGACGTCGTCGTTCGATTGCGGCCGCAAGCCGAGAAAGTATATCCTGCGGTCGCGGAGCGGAAAATCGCGCCGAGTTTCTCTCGGTATATACCTGTAAGGTAAAATGAGAGAGAGAGAGAGAGAGAGAGAGGAAGAGAGGCCGCGGAACGGTTTTACGATTTCGGTTTGTCCTTTTTTTACAGCGACTCCTTCGTCACCTGACGCGACTAATGCCCGCGGCTAACTGTAATCCGTACTTCTGCCGGCGTCTGTTTGTTTCCGTTCACGGCTTTTTTCTTTTCCTTTTTTTAAGTGGGGATATAAGGTGACGAGAGGAGGGGGTGGAGATCGAGTGTTGCCGGTGGTATTGTTGGCTCGTTGTTTTTTATGTTGGCAAAATATTTTTCGACTGGTTCGAGTGGTGTTTGTTTGTTTATTTCTTTTGTTGGTAATTGAGCGTATTTTTTATGGTTCTGGATAGATGTGTCATGTATTTTCTTATTAAATTATTAATCAGATTAAAAATGTTAAACTAACTGTTAAATTCAGGGTATCAGTGAATTTTTACTCTCGTATACAGAAAACGAGTTTGCCACTACCGAATGCGATTTACTAAATTCAGAATAATCAACTTTTTGTCACCCAATCACTCCCAGCTCCGATTTCTATTTCTCTCTTTTTCAATCCTCAATCTATCTTTTTTCTACACGCTCCGCATTTATGTTAATTCCCTGCTAAATTTTCCGCTTTTAATTTTACACTCTGCTTCATCATTTTATATTTAGTCGCGTTTATTTTGTTACTTTCCAGATACCCAGCCGTATATCGCATTTCCTCTCTGCCCCTCACTCATCCATTTTCCACTTTTTAACCATCTCTACCACCGTCAATTTTAATATCACATCCAATCTCAAAAAACCAAAGCCAAATCACTCGAAAAATCCCATCTCTCAAACACGTTTGTTTACACGCACGAAACAAGCGCTGCCGGATCGCATTATTCGAAAGAGCTAAAACGAGTCGTCATTTAAAGCGCCATACATAACTCCGTCCCTCCCTCTCCCTGCCTTTTCATTCAACCCGTCTAGCCGTCACGTCACCATCCTCCTCTCAACCAAACTGGCTTCGAGTCCCGATCGTTACTTTATATTTAAATAAATTTTGTAACACGCACGGCTTTTATCGTTCTCGCTATCTCGGCGAAATGTAACGAGCCGTGCCTTATCGCGCGATAGGACGAAAACAAGCGGCGATCCAAGAATTTTTAGTGAACACTAGAGAGAGACAGAGCGGTGGGCGGATGTACGCGCGATCTTGTCGATGGAATGTGCGAGAGAGAGAGATTTTTTTCTGCCTCGGAAGCTGCGCTGGGGAATTGAATTTGCCGGGAGGCTCGGGTGATATTGGACGCGCGGGGCTATGGGCTGTAAATTGATTTTAAATTCAGATTGGCTGGATGGAGGTTGTGTGTGTGTGTGTGTAGTTTGGAGGAATACACCTGGGTTAGGTTGGAATGAATCATTAGAGTGGAGATGAGTTTGAGGAATGGGGAAACGGTTGGGATATGTGGGTTTCTTGTGTATTGGCTAGCAGATGGTGATGTATTTGGATTGTCCAGATTGGAGCCAGTTGATTACGTTGCGACTTTATAACTTTGTAAAAGTGCTGATGTATTCATAATTGACTGGCTGATTACGTTTAATTAGCCGCGCGCGCGTATACAAGTTTTTCAATTCTAAAGTAAATCGCGAACGGCGCGATAATATTTCGCTGCATAAACTGCGCATATAACGACGGCGATTAGTTAGTCATTATTTCGGAGCAGCGCTTCTAGTCTCGGTCAAATCTACGCTTAGACTTCGAAAAACGCATTCGACAAAGAAGTATCTCAAGCTTCAGAATTCCCGTGATTTTCAGAGCTAGCGGCGCGCGGAGCTTCTTCAATTTAACGCTGGCCTTGGCATTTTTTTTTTTTTTTCATAAAGCGCCTAGTTTTTATTGCCTCTCGTGATTGAGTCAGAGCCTCTTTAGGTGTAATAATACCCACACCTGCGCCTTATTCGCAGGGTATTTCGCTCTAGTCAACTCGACGCTTAAGTATCTAGAGATTCGCGAGATAATGCTGATAAGAATGACCCTTCCGCGCGCGTCCGAGAGCCTATACATAAAAAGCCAAAGTCGAGATTAGATTGTAGTTAACGCGCGTCGAGAAACGTATAAGGATATGTATTAAACATTATTCGGAGCGTCGGCTAAACGTCGCACTTTACACGTCGACGACGACAACGCAGGAAGGTAAACATTTGGGAGCAGTGGAAATTCCGTTTTGTATAGTGTCATCAGTAAGAAAACACAGACCGGCGGCGATTAGTAAAGCAATTAAGCCAAAGTGTATATGTATACGTACGGCCGAGCAGAATCTCAAGGCGCACATATCTGCGCGAGGATAGTTGCGCCGTGAGAGCGACGCGCAGCCTGGCCCCAGGAACACCAGGAGAGCTCGCACTTGTCAAAATATATAAGTAAGCTGGCACACTCGCGGCGCGCGGGCTGGGACAAAGGATCGTGACCGTTCGGACTTCCGAGCGCTTCTGAAGCGCGGAGAGAGAAAGAAATTCGCGGATGCGCGTGATTCTGATGTGGATATGGTATATGTACTAACCGGAAGGAAAAAATACGGCTCTCTCGCGCAGTCTAAACAGGCGGTTTCGCAAGCCGAGCGCTGCCTTTTCTGAAAACAGCGAGTGTAGAAACGCGCAGCTTGCGATGATATGCGTTGGGTAATTCCCGATTACGGACTGGCCGTCGCGCGCTCTCTGTGTCTATACGTCCAGCGGCTCGAGGTTCATCGAAAACACTGGGGCTCTGACTTTTCCGTGTCTTTTGATCCGCAGGCGCCGAGCGCGCGGGCTATTCTATAAAGAAGAAGCGGAGACACTGCGAGTTGCTGACGACGAAAAGGCAACGCGCAAAAGAGACAAAGAGCGCCGAGCTTTTTCTCCATCTCGCTCTATCTGCACAAAGCGAGGAATTGATATCATCTCTCAGTCGCGCGCTGCGACTTATATACACATGCATACACAGCCTTTTCCGATGGCTAATTCACGCTGGCACTGGACGAGCGTGAGTGTGTGTGTATATGTGTGAGCGTAGCGAGCGTATGGAAGAGAACAGGTGACTTGCAAGAGAGGCAGAGAGCGCCGTGAAAGCGACGTACCTGCCGTGCACGGAGCTGTGTGTACCTATATACGTAGAGCTAGTGCTCTCGCGCCTAACCTAAAAATCAAATAGGGAAAAAAGGGAGGCTTGCGCTGTCTCTCTCTGGTGCACGATGACTTTGACACCTCGAGCTTAACGCGCGCGCAGAGCTCGATGTGTGCATAAGGAGAAAAAAATATATTCACACGATTACAGAGCGCGCGCGCGCGCGAGCGAGTTATAAGCTACGTATCGGGCGTGTGTACATGTAAGTGTGCGTGTGCGAGCAAGAGAGAGAGACGGAAGTCACGCAGAAGATAATCCAGTACACACTGCGTGTGCTGCGCCACTTTCTTCTCTCTCTCTCTCTCTGTCTCGCTCTCGCTCGCTCCGGATTCGACGTGTAATGTATATCATGCTCCGAAATGAAAAATCAGCCACGCGCGGCTCGCAGCGAGAGATATATATGTACACGAGCAGGCGTACCTACGTGCGGAATACGCGGAGCAAGAGAGAGGGAGAAAAGTGCACACTTGGAGGCCGAGCGATAGGAGAGATACTATGGGCGCCGCCGCGCACACACACGCAAACACTATGTACTTATGCACACACACAGATATACACAAGGCAGGCGGACGAGAACGGGTATACAGGCGTCCACGAAGACAGGAGCCAGGATGTCTGGGTTAACAGCAGGGTTGGGCGCAGAGTTAGCTGCTTGAGGATGATTTACCCGGAGCCTGCGGTGCCGTCCGAAGCTGGCGTATCCTTAGGGAGGGAGTAGAAAAAGTAGGAGGCGGCGCTCCTCGTCGACCTCTGCTACTGCTCCGTTCTTCTTTCCTCTCTCTCTCGCTCTCTAGCACACACACACACACACACACACACACTCTCACTAGACTAGGCTCTCTCTCTTGCTGACCTGCACTAAAAGAGCTCTTCTAGCACACCCTGAAGCTGCTGCCGCTGGCTGGAGGTGCGCGTCGACGGCACACACAGCGAGAGATAGCGGGATCACACAATATCACACCACAGAGTTAGTCGTCTTCGCTCGCACACGGATGTGTAATACGCGAACACGAGAGAGAGAGAGATATAGACAGTATATACACAGAGACGGGCGCAGTGTCGTCGTCGTCGCGCGCGCGCACTACTGACGAGAGAGCCTCTCAGGCTCAGCTACTCTGCTGCTCGCTCGACGTTTCCCCGTGCACGGCTGTCTTTCTCTCTCGCTCGCTCGCTCGCTCGCTCTTTGGAGCCTGCTGCTGGTACTGCCTGGCTGCCTGCTGCTGCTGCCGCTGCCGCTCACTCACACGCACGCGATTAGAGCCTCTCTGCGCGCACGCAGATATTCTCCCAGTAGTACAAGTCCGTGTGGGAGGAGCTGACTGAAGGCTCGCTTCGTGTGTGCGTGCGTAGAATGATAGATTCGCGATGGCTTCTCTCTCTCTCTACTGTAGCACACTCAGAGCACTCTGGATGGCGGCCGTCGTGTATATAGCTATATATATCAACGTGTAAGAGAGAGAGAGAGAGGGTATAGAGCAGAGAGCGCAAGATGTCGACGGGAGAGCTGACGGTAGAGAGAGCAGAAAGCACCGCGCGGACTCGACGGTTAACAGCGAACCTCGGGAACTGTAAGAGCTACGAGAGGATGCGATGGACAAGCACCAAAGAGCACGAGAAGCCAGGTTCCCGGGATATACCGAGATGTATACGATCTGCGCTGCGGATGTATATACACACGTACGGTTCTTCGTCGCTCGCTCTGCTGCTGCGGCTCGGGTTGAGCTCGGTTCGATTCCAGGAAGGTTCCTTCGGTTAGGGATAATTGGTGGGCGCGGGAGGAACTATCCGATGGCTGGCGATGCGACAGCCGCGATTATTTGAACCTGCGATGGAGTTTTGGTGTGTTTTTTTCTTTTTCAGAGGGTGAGGGTGCAGTTGATGCTGGCTGTGAGGCTGGATTTTTGGATGGGGGTTGGGTGTTTCCGGGAAATTGGAGCTGTTTTGCTGATGTTTCGCGGCGATTGCTGTATCGATTCTTGGGGAGCGGTATTATTTATTCAGTTGAATAATACTTGCCTGATCGATATTATATGCGTAAATAATTTAGTTATCGCGTTTGTCGGGCTGGACGTTTTGCGCGCGTGGCTGGCTGTTTTGCTTTTTCTTAACGATGGAAATATATTAAATATGTAAGCTACAAAAATTATTGCAGTAGTTCAAGGTTTTGATAATTGCTTTTTTAGTCGATTTTAGAATGATGATATTGTTTACTCTATAATGGCTTAGGGGATGACAGAGGGATGTGAACCGTTTTTGATGCTGGCATGAAATGTCGTTAATAAAAGGACCGGATATTCAGGCTATAAATCATTTGGAATGTAGACGTCATGGATAAAGGAAAAATTATATTCTGAAAATTTAAAAAAATTTGTATTATTATTGATTACTTTAATATTATTTCTTATGAAAAGAAATCTAAAACAATTTTATGTAATTACTTTTAATGAATTTTTTATGTTAAAGCTAATCTGATAAAAACTCAAACTCATAAGTACACTCCAAGATAAGTTTGAGTGAGACTTACGTAATGACTCATTACAAATTATTTTTTTTAATTGTTTTATAAAATGATATTTATTTTCAATTAAATTATCTTTTTAAGTATGACACTTTAAGAAAATACAGAATTAAAAATTGTTGTCATGTGAACTCATTTTTGTGACCTTAGTTTTAAAACTAATTTATTATACCAGTAGGTATAAAACTATCAGTAATATCTCTTTATGATTATTTTACATAACTTTTCTTTACAAATAATTTTTATGTAATAATGCATTCACATTTTACTGTGTAAAAAGCTTATTTAGTACCTACTTAAAATATTACAATAAATTATTTAGACAAAGGCAATAAAATTGAGCTGTATATATACACAAAAATACCTTTCAATAATTTTTTTCTAAATTTAAAAATTTTTCTAGAAAAAAATTACACGTTCCAGATAACAATACATCATAATCTTTTTAAAATCTCCTTCTTCAAAAATAAAATCAAACAACTCCTACAATCCATTTCGTAACTTCATCCAGCCAAAAACCAACAGTCGCTATATCTATCAACTCCCGCTAATTACCACAATTAAACTCGACACTATCTAACTTATAGTTATTACAATTTTTCCTATTCGAACATAGCTACGAACGCAGACGACCCGAGGCAACCTGTTGAGATATCAGCTGATCTGGTGACAGTCGTCTGTTGCCGATCGGAGCAGCTGGGTCGGTTCTGAGCTTCACGCGTCATCCGGCTTTTTCGAATCTCTCACTCTCTGAGCAAATTTTAGGTATACATAGCGAAGTGCGCAATTTCCTCTCGCTGCAGCTTAATTTTCCCGCCTGCGCGGACTCCGGCTTTAATTCATACACGGCGCGGATTATGTAAGTTTTGGTATATCGCGAACTTTTGTATCGCGTGGCTCATGGGCGCATTGTTTTTCTGCGTCGATATTATGAAAATTCATGAGCTCGCTGTTTATACGAGTGAGATCGAGCGTCATTAATTCGGGCGATGCCTCCAGTGGCTTTTGGAGTGTTTGATAGTGTAGTTTGCAATTTTTAACCTTCAAAGTATAAGGCTGGTGTTTTATAATAATATAGTAGAGTTTGTGCAGTTGTTAGCATGTAGTAGATGATTAGTTGTTTTGAAAGTTTTTGTGCTATTTTCTAATATTTTTCTTACTTTCTGTGTTTACAGATGTTAACAAGGATACCTTTATTGAAAGCAGCAGCGAGAGTACAATCGTTGAATAATTCTCTTGGATCCGTTTATACTTTGGCAACCATGTCTAAGTTTGATTTGCCCGAGCGTTTTGTGGGAAACGACAAATCTGTGTGGTATGTGTTTTTAGCAGTTTGTAACAATTTAGATTTAAATTTAAATATATGAATGACTATATATTGACTTTTATTACAGGGTTGAATATATTGGACTTGCATTAAAGTACAATCCATTAAATCTTGGACAAGGTTTTCCTGATTTTCATGCTCCAGAAAATGTAAGAAAAGCTTTGTCAAGTGCAACAGTTAGTGAAAATCCTTTGTTAAATCAGTATACTAGAGGTTTTGTAAGTATATAGTATATTAGTATACAGTCATCTTTATTGCTTTTGTAGAATTTTCTTTATGATATTAGAAACACTTTTAAGTCTTTATTGTATTTCTGTTTTTATTATTGCTGAAACATGTTTTTCATGTTATATTTGGCATTCTCATTTATTTTCTAGTCTTGCACAGTTGTACGCAGCTTGTTATCAACTGCTACACTCGTAGAATTTAATTACGTAATTAAAGAGACTACTTCTTATCTAGTAAAGTATTCTGAACTACTTAACTCTTTTAGGGACATCCAAGATTAGTGAAGGCTATTGCTACATTATATTCAAAACTTTTAAATCGAACCTTGGATGCAAACAATGAGATTCTTGTTACATCTGGAGCATATGAAGCTTTATATGCTACACTTCAAGGTCATACTTCTCCAGGAGATGAATGGATTATTATTGAACCATTCTTCGATTGCTACGAACCCATGATTAGAATGGCTGGAGGTGTTCCTAGGTTTATAGCATTAAAACCAGTAAGCTAAATTCAGTACTTGAAAGTTTTTAATAAAAATTTATAAGTGTTAAAATGTATAAATCTGTGTATACATGATTACACAGGATTTAGTTACAAGTACAAAATTAAAATCATTCTTTTAGACGAAAACTAGTGGAAATATCACTTCTGGAGATTGGGTGTACGATAAGAAAGAGATGGAAAGTTTATTTAATGAAAAGACAAAGGGTATAATTGTTAACACTCCTCATAATCCGGTTGGTAAAGTTTTTACTCTTGAAGAGTTACAGTTTATTGCTGATCTTGCAAAGAAATGGAATACACTTGTAGTATCTGATGAAGTGTATGAATGGTTGGTTTATAAACCTTATAAACATATTAGAATTGGTAATTAATATATGATATAATGTTCAATATACTTATTATTAAATTTACTCTTTAAAATTTACAAAACATTCATAATAAGCTTTTAATTAATTTTTGTTTAGCTACACTTCCTGATATGTATGAACGAACTATTACAATTGGATCTGCTGGAAAAACATTTAGTGTAACTGGTTGGAAAATTGGATGGGCTTATGGACCAGCAAATCTTTTAAAAAATTTACAAGTAGTTCATCAAAATGCCGTGTACACTTGTTCAACACCTATTCAAGTAATAAAAGATATTTGGTAATTTTTTTTAAAAGTTTTTAAAGAATATTCAAGTAAATAATAATTTATATTTAGGAAGCAGTTGCCGTAGGATTTGAAGAAGAGATGAAACGATTTGGACAACCAGATTGTTATTTTGAAAGTCTTGCGGAGGAATTATTGCCAAAAAGAGATTACATGGCTAAATTTTTAACTGAAGTTGGTATGGCACCAACAATACCTGAAGGTGGATATTTTATGGTTGCTAATTGGACAGCTTTAGAAAACAAAGTAAAGCTTAATGAGGAAACAGACACTTACAAAGATTATAAATTTACGAAGTGGATGACCAAAAATGTTGGAGTACAAGGTATTCCTCCATCAGCATTTTACAGTGATGAACACAAGCATTTAGGAGAAGATAATGTCCGCTATTGCTTTATCAAGGTAAAATTTAGTTTACAATATTTAATTATTGTAATGATTATTACGAAATAATTTAATGTAATTTTTTATTTTTGATTACTTTGCAGAAAGATGAAAATCTTAAAAAAGCAGCGGATATTTTAATGAAATGGAAATCTCAGCAGTAACTGAGATATCATCTTCTCACAAATTTGAAAATAACAGATGCCATATTGTATAGAACAATTTATTGTATATTTGTACAAAGATGAAGAAAATTGAATACGTTTTATACTAATCATGTAAAGTAATAATTTAAATTCATTAGAAGAAATTGTTTTATATAACGAAAAAAATACGCGAAATAAAAAATCGTTTGTACACTCTTACGTTAAGCAGGCATTTCACATTTTTTTAATTCTAAATTAAAAAGATGTTCTTCAAGATATTGGTGGGCATGTTTTGAACTATATCCAAAAGTTTTACCAATTCTGCAAAAAATATTTTAATTAACAAATTACACTTTTACTATTAATTTAAATTGATAAATATAAAAACAAAATTAAATTATCTCTTACTCGTCTTGTATTCCTGGAACATGACCAGTGTAAGTTGGCATAAGCGCTGTATTCTTTTTGTAAATCATACTTCCTGTTGCAGCGGGATGAGGAGCTTTTCGTTTGGTTGCGACTGTCACAGGAGCCCATTCGACTCTCTTTCTAAATAAATATTCGGATGTGAAGTCGCGCAAACCACCAGTAGACATTGGTTTGAAAGTTTTTCCATAGTGACTGCTTCGGTAAGGGATGTAGCCAGTATATCCTAATAATTTTCATATTAATATATTTGAAATTATAATTAAATATAAAATCATTTTTAGAAACGTTTATAAATAGATAAATGAAATTTTTACCTTTAATAAAGTATTTCTGGGGATTCAGATTATTCATAAAATATGGAGAAGTGCTGTAGTCTCTAGGTTTTAGATACTTCTCATCAACTGGTTCATTTTTTATTATACCAATGCGCTCTGGACGAACCGCAATTAATGGCAATTTAAATTTGCTTTGAAGTAACTGAATTGAAAATATAAATCATAAGACTCTGTTTTTAAATTAAAATTATTTAAAGATACTTTATCGCGACATTACCAAGCGCTCTTCTATGCTTTCAGGCAGAATCGTGCCACTTTGCAAATCAATAATTTTTTTTAAACGATCACGCGAGGCTTGCCTCTTGAGCTGCTGTCTTTCAAAGTCCGCAATTCCTTTAATCGCTTGAACTTCTAGAGGCTTATCTCTGACGAGGCCTAAATTTGGTATAAAGCCTGAAAATAAATCGGTTATTAGTGAAATAAGCTAGTATTTAAAATATTTTTTTTACGAACCGGCATAAGACGAAAGCACAGGATGACTATAAATCGGGTCAGTCCTATTTGATCTTGAATTTACAACTGCGAGATCAGCTTTTGTTGGTTTAACAACCTAATATTAAAGATTTTTCGGTTGATTAGATTGTTAATTACTTTTTTTTATTTATCATAATTTATTAGTACCTATAAGGTAAATAAATATTATTTACCTCGTGTTCTTTTGTCCTATCCACAAGTGCAAGCTTTTTAGCATGGATTACTGATGGATCAAGCAGCAATTGATGCGACAGATCGCCAATAGTTTTGCCGCATTTAAATTGATGTTGTGGACAGTAACCAGAGTATCTAAAAATACGATGAAAGTTAGTTAAAAAAGATTTTTTAGCGTTGAATTAAAAGTTTAAATCAATTAATAAAATAGCCTAGTATGCTAGTTTTTAAAAACTGTTTTTACCCCGGTGGATAATAAGGATCTGCTTTTTGAAGAATTTCAACGCCAACCATTTTGATATTAACTTATAATTTTGTATTTCAAAATAGATGTTTACTTAGTTTACATGATTTTTTTAGTATAAACAAAGCTAACCATTAATTTTGAATGTGTCGCCTCATTTGAACACAAACCAACTAAATATATACGACGTTTAACAAAATACGATCTAACAGTATAAAAAACATTCCAAAATGTAAATTAATAGCGAAAATATAACAAATTGAATTTATTTATCATCATGACGGTATATTGACTGTCGGTCAACCCAATGCTGAACTACTTTTCGTCAGATGGAGTCACTGCACATATTCTTTCCTGCCCCTACCGTGAGGGTACAAACAGGGGCTAGCTGTCAAGCAAGCTGGATTTTTTCAAACTTACTTTAACTTAAGGAAAAGTTAAGCTTCAATTTAAAAAGTTGCACTTTATAAGCACTCAAAACATAAATATTCAAAGGGATACAGCAAAATTAGTTTTGTAAACTGTTTCTCGTTCCGCATATTTCTCTCGAGTTGAAATTTCATTTTCGAAATATAATCTAAACTATCTTATGGTACTGTAACTTCCGAACTTAATATTTATAAATATAACGAGAATATTGCTTTGTAAACGTGCATTATAGTTTTTTAAAACATAATAATTTATAGTTTTTTAAAATAAATAAATCAGGTTTATAAATTTCGAAAAATTTATTTCTTAATACAGGAAGATAAATGAAAGATATGCAATCATTTTTATTTACTACTTATATTATTTTATACTAAATTTTATAGATTGCCACTTACAGTTAGTTTAACGTCGATTAGTATTATTCAATCATTTTTTGATTCCATATAGAGTTTGAAACTTTAAATTCCGAGATATCCAAATCAGTAGAGTTATCAATAAGTAAACTATAAACGATACTCAGGATATTTTGTTAATTCAAAGCGATAAATAGTACTTATACTTAAATGAACTACAATTACGGAATAACATAATAATTTACACTAAACAATGAGATAATAAATTAACTAGAATAATAATGAACTAAGTGTTACATTATTTAGTTAAATTATTAACACATCACTATAATTAATAAAGTTTTTTAAAAATTGACTTTTTTTAGACAGATAGTATTTAAATAAAAAACTTTAGAAGTCTATAGAGAATAAAATTATAAAGAGTATTATTTAATATGATGGTACATTAAATTATAAGTAAGGGACATATCAAATGCTGCAATTTATTCAAAATGTATTACAAAGGAATTAACATTACATGCGTGGCGCATCAAATATTATTCACATTATGTCTTGTTTCACTGAAATTGGTGGGACTGAAATTTCGGAAATTCAATATGACGCATTTCCAACGGTAATGTACTGAAATGAATTAATTCAATAAAAAGCATGATATTAATAAAAATTGACGAAATTCCGACGTATTTTCAATATAGAAACCAATACAAAACACACACAGTCACAAATATTCATCATTTTTACAATAGAGTACAAAAATTTCAACAATCCATCTAAAAACAAAAATAATTATCTACTCATCATCGCCAAACAACAGCCATTCTTAAACCAAAAATCCACAACTAACCCACACACATCGCATCCGCTTCACACCGAGCCATTATCGAAAAAGAAAAAGAAGAAGAAAGAGCGGAGGAAAAGGAAAACTGATAATGCAAAAGTAGATATACGTCGCGCAGGCTGGGCGAGCTCTC